>CAJFCZ010000324.1:0-15856 GCA_904066245.1 Eimeria sp. OTU-Y
AATCTAAATTAACATTACTGCACAGCGATGGGCCAACTCAATCTCTACTCCCTGTGCTGCGTGGACACCTGAGGAGTGTCTTAAATGGAATTAAGACCCCTTAGGCACACCTCAGGCTAGGCAATGCCGCCACTGCATGCATTTCAAGTATTTCCCACGTATGTTCTGCCTTTGCGCGTTTATATTCAAAAGCGCTGCTTTGCTTTGTCGCTCCTTCATTATGGAGTACTTTGGGGGGGACAGTCTGAGAGGGTAAAGAGGTTGTGGGACTCCAGGTGTTTGCAACGGAGGAAGGGACGGCACCGTCCTGCCCCCCCCACAAAGAAGACGAAGAGGGCACAGAACGAGGAAGAAGAGGGGGAGCCAGCAGCGCTGCGTCCAGCAGTTGCCGAGGACAGACTTTGGCTGTCTGTGTTATCCTTAACTGTGCATTGTTCACCAGACGAGGGAACAGCAAGCCATACTTCCCCATGGCAGCCTCCGCATGAGCAACCACCGAGCTCGTTGCAAACGAGCTGCAATGAAGGATCCAGTTGAAAGAGGGCCCCAACACCAGCGATCTAAACCCGAAGCTGTAAACAAAGCATGCCGAAGAAAGAAGGCTGGAGGAATGGATATTTGTAGTGCCCCTTCCCCCCTGAAGCCAATGAGGGCTTGAGGTTTTAGGCTTTGAAGTTATGGGGCCGATGCAGGTAGAGAAGAAAGAAGAACCTCTAACTGTGATACTACAGCTCCACTCACCATATTCAAGGTCCCAGCCGCATGCGCTCTCTGTGTGAGATGCGTGCAGGGGAGCTGCGGAACTCTCTCAAAATGCGTTGTTATTGCCGTTCCAGGTTGAAAATAGATAAATTATTTACAAGACAAATTAAAATAATTGCCTTAGTGAGGAGGTAGTTCGTTAGGAGCGCCTTTCGGCGGTGCCTCGATGGCTTGCAGGCCTTGCAGAGGACTCGAGGTTTTTCCTTCTTTCTCTGGCGCCTTTGATCCATCCTCCCCGCCTCTATCTAAATTGTTTTATTTCTTCTCCACTTTACTTTTCCCCATTATCAGCCTATCCCGGGGCCTTGCAAACTGCACTGGGGATGAGGTCACCTACGGGAGAATCCTGGGCCTCAGCAGTACCTGAAACTCTGAGCTGTAGATTTGGAGATGCACGGATTGTTTACTCACTGCGAAGTTAAGCATTTGTCTGTGCATGTTCCTTTTAATTGGGCTTCCCCTCAAACGCCCGTGCTCTCTACCCTTCGGCTTGCGGTGCTCGCCTGGCCCCTGTGTCTGAGTTAGACTTGCTCTGTATTGAAGGTTGGCTTTATGGAGCCTCAGATATTGTATATGGACGCATGCGGATTCCTCTGAGGCACCATGTCTTGTCTTCCTTGAGCCATGGCGGCTGTAAAAGGCCTTTGGAAACTCCTCTTTGCGGAGCTTTCCATCTGGGCTGTTTTTGTCTCTTCCATCACCCTCTCGGTTGCTCCTCGAGGGCCTCTAATTCCCTCCAAAGGTGCTGCTGCCAGTATTGAGGCCTTCATCAACACCGTCAAGGGCCTTCCTTGCTACTCCTCTGCGACAAGGGTGGGCACCTCCCTGTCCTGCGCGTTGTCTGGGGCTGGGCTGCGACCTTGTGGAGGGACAAGGCCGCTCAGGATATCTGAGGACCTCCTGCAGCGAGCTGTTGGGTGGAGCGGCCGGAAAGCAGTGCCGCATGCAGCAACTGCTGCTGGGGGAGAGTGTGCAGAAGAGTTTCAACGGGGGAGATGGGGAGGGAATTATGGCCCTGATATGCCCGCCAGCTGTATGCACAGTGGGCACTGGACTTGCGATGAACCACGCTTCGGTCTAAGAGGCTTTCCTATTCCCAGGTACATTGCTAGGGGTCCCAGGGGACCCTGGGGCCCGGAAAGCAGTCCGGGCAGCTCTTTACTCCCCAGTCGAGAGCACAGAAGCTTCGGCGGTTCCTTCGCTCCATTTCAACGGCCCAGTTCATATGAACGGCGCTTGTACAATGCACAAGACGGGTATCTCCCGCCGGCGGAGACGCAGCAGTTCCCCCGAGACATGCAGGCATTTCAAGAGGCGATGAGCCGGCTCGACGCCAAATTTCTGCAATTCGCGAAGGAGACGTAAGTCCCCAGCAGCTGCCGCATACTGTATCTTAGCTTAATTTGACGTGTAAGGTTATTGTCTACCATGAGGAAGCAGGGCCAATGGCACCAGAGCCCTGTGCATTTCATGCAAGATCAGTATCATCGCTCATTTAGGGGCCTGCGCCTTGCGTTGTATATGTTTTGCAGAGCATCTCCAACTGCAAAGTAAGAACTCGAATTCGCAGTAAAGGAGCTGGGAAATTTCTGCAGTCTGCAGCAGCGCAGCCCACCAACCCTGCTTGGAGCCACCGAGGAACTGGCCCACGAGCCCCAGTCCATTTGTGGACTGGAGAACCAGATATGGGGCTCCTGGTGTCTGCATGCGCGGTGCCTGCATGTTTGCAGAAACGAGGAAATACTACGGAGCCTCAGCATGTTGTGGATGCAGCGGCACATGGAACAACGCCAGGAAGAGGCTCAACAGCGGTGCCTAGACCCCCGCGCAAGCTCACCCCTTTTCAACGCGGGTGACGATGGACCGTTAACCCGAAAACGCAGCAGTGCCTTCAGGGCGCGAGCTTACAAGACAGTGCGCTGCCTGATGCAGAAATGCAAAATGACTCAATTCCTAAGCAATCCGTGGTAGTGGTAGAGGAAACAAAGATACCCAGGTGTTCATGCCTCTCCTTGCGTGCAGCAGTGCTTCTGCTCCTCAGTTATGTGTGTAAAGCGATAGATTACGTGCATGTACGTGTTTGAATTCCTGCATCGTCACGTGATGTACTGACATGTATTTATTTTTTACCTACTTATACAGCATGTGCATGCGCACATAACATCACTGCACATCGTCACCCACACTTAGTGGGGCAAGGCAGAAGGATGAGGATGCTTACTGGACTGTTCAGGCCTATGAGATTCTCGGTAATTCTCGTATCCCGATTCACAACATCGCTGAAGTACTGCTCCTGCTGCGTGATGGGGGGCTTGTGTTAAGAGGGGAGGAGAGGAACATAGTGCAACGCGGAACCTTTCGGTCAGCGGTTCTTCAGAAGATACTTGTGGTTTTGTCCCACGGCGCCGCCGAGCTCATTAGAAAGTCGTGAGCGATTATCGCTTTTCCTAGTGTTGCAAAACAGAACCATGCGCGCACCTACATGAGGATGCGTACGAACGGGCATGAATGGGTATCCGTTCATGTGTATGCACATGTACAGGCTTATGCTTATATCTGTATGCACATGCTATCTGTGTACAAATGCACAGGCCCGTTTGTCTGGATTTGTGCGCATGCATGTGTATCTGTACGTGCATATATGCGTGTCTGTTAGAATATATATGTACACATATATGTGCTTATATTTATGCACGCATATATGCATATGTGTACCTGCCAGCTTGTAGGGTGCATATGTATTGGTACATGTGTATTATCACCCGTATCTATATTTCCTCACATATAGGTATATGCAAAGGAAGGCTACCACTTTTTGAGAGGACACGAAAACAGAGCCATTTCACCATACCCCTTCACATCCACCAAACAAGCAACGATGTGACTGACTTGAAATGACCCCTTCTCCATTTCTGGGTGTCTCCGCTAGCCGAAAGAATAGGCGTATCGTTGGAGACAATTATGCATAGCCGTATAGATACATATATTTGTATTCTGTAAGCTTTAATCTCTAATATATATGTTCTTGTATGGTCTTTTTAATTGTGCGTTGTTGCTGCACATATTTCAGGCGGAGTGTCGTGCGCGAGGCCGCTCTTCAGGACCTTTCAAGATTGCCTGGGGTCTCTCGGCGTACTGCAGCTGTGCTCTTTGACGATTACTTAATTGACAATGCGGAGGCGCTCCGTGACCACCTCTCATCTGTCACGCCTGGGGCACCTCTTTCGAGCGCGGCAGCGCATCCTTCAGCCCCGCCAGAGGAGTTGACGGAACCCGCAGGGAATCTGCATCAGCAAGACAAGAAGGCTGGGCTGTTGAAGCTATTCCCCACTGCCCTCAGCAGGGCTTGTATCTTGCATGCAGACAGTTTTGGGGCTGCCATGGACGCCGCGGAGTTCGATGAGTGGCAGCAGCAACTCTTGCTGGTGCAGCAAAGCCTGCGAGGTGTGCCTGAGCTGTCGCCGCCGCTTTCGCTAGACCTTCCTGAGGCCGAAGAAGGCCTCAGCTGCCCGACGAGCGGCTCTGCGAAGATGCACGCCTTGCCTGTGCTGTCGCTTGGGGGCGGTATATTTCACGGGGGCAATAGAAAGCTCACCGCTCTGACTTTGCAGGTTTCACTGCTGCCCAGGTGGACAGAAGAAGAAGGCCTGCTGCCTCCCACTCTAGAGCGGGCTGTCTGCAACGGAGGCGAAGGTGCCGGACCCCAGGAACTGCGCTGGGTGAAGCAGCAGTGGGAACGCGTCTCCCACGCCTTTAGAGGGCTGCGCATGCAGCTGCATCGCAGCGTCGTAGAGGCTCTACAGCAGCGCCACCTCGTCAAGGAGGTATTTTGCGATAATTCCAGATCTAAGACGACACATGCAGCGGGAAGGCTACCGTGGCGGCAGGAAAGCTACAGACTGGTGAGGCCGCTTTATCTCAAGCGCTGATCGCGCTACAGCTGAGCATTTCTCGTCAGGGTACTGCCTACGTGCTGCAGTGCTGCTCTGGAGAGCGGCGGCAAGCTGCCACAAAGATATATTTGCTTGTTGGGCTTGAGCGGGCTGGAATACATAGCAAGGCGCATGCATGCATGTATTCACACATGCAGGAGCCTCACGTGCTTCCCACGCTACCACTAGGATCTAAACGCCCAGCCCTAAAACTCAAGCCTAACAGCTGAAACCCTGTAAGCTCAACTGTGAAGCACACGCCCGAGGCTCCTGCATCTATGAATGCATGTTTGTATTCAGATAACCATCCAAAGCGTTGCTCCCCGTGCGTTCCCGTTTGCCACGCTAGCTTCTCGCTGCTGCGCTTCTGCCTATCGGCGCTTGCAGCAGAAGGCACAGCAGCAATGGGGCTGCAGTCTGACGCCCAGCGGCTTTGTACTGCCTGCTGCCAAGCCTCCTCCCCCCACCACCTCGCCTCCAGACGCGCCAGGGTTTCCTTCGTCCTCGAGCATGGCTGCTGCTGCTACTTCGACCGGGGGAGATGCGCACTTACAGGATCAAGCTAACGAGTCCCATACGCCTGCTTCAGCTGTGACTGGTACTGCCGTAGCAGAACAGGCCTGGTGGGTCCTTGACGAGCAAGGCGTCCTGCGGCTCCTGCAGGAGCCCCTCTCAATGCAAGAACGCGTAGGCGACGTCACCAGCACGTGAAGGTGTGCCAGCCTTCAATACTGTGTAGTGTAGTCTGCTCTGCAGCAGAACCCACGCAGTGCTTGCCAGTGGGGGCTTCGGGCTGCTGCAGTTCCTTTTGACAGCGGACGGCCTCTCAGCTGACTATAGGACACTGCAGAAGGCGACACTCCGCTGCTGACGACTCAGCTATGGTCTGAGTGAGGCTCTGGCTGTCGTATGCTTCATTAAAGGAGGTAGTTTTGTAGAAAATGTTTTCTTTGGTGCTCGGGGAGCCCCCAGCTCATGCGCAGTTTTCTGCCTCCCTGCGGCCGTGTACGTTCCGCTGACAATATTTGATTCATTGCATGCTATGCGGGCATGCTATTGCCGACGCTTCTGTGTAGCTACGAAAAACGGGAACAGACTTCTTTCGTTTTTGAAGTCTACGCAGCACAATTTGTCGCCAGCTGCGGGCGTTCGCCAATTTGTGCTGCCGTTTTTACTGCATTTGTAGACCGAGTGCGTTGGTTTCCGCTTGATCATCTGTAGTATTTGTAGCATTTACAAACTTGCATGCATCTGGCTCAGCTTTTCTTCCTTCTCTGCTACGCTTTTTGTCTCCCTTGTCTATCCTGCATTGGTCCTGGCTCCCCGTTACCATTCGGCATAAGGAAACATTGTTTCCTTCTGCGTGGGCTTGTGTGTGGTTTCGTTTCACTCTATTGCCTCTGTTGTCTCCTTTAACGTTAGTGTCCTGTCTGTATTGCCTACATAGTCTCAGCGGCCTGTTTATTGCCTTTAGTGTCTAAATGATTTTTATTGTCTTTATGGTCTCTAGCCAACCAAGTAAATATCAGTTAAAGCAGGGCTGCTGGTGCGTTACAGCCCTTCTGCAACGGCAATGAGTTGCTGCAGTTCATTGTTTGCACCGCATAGCCGTTGAATTTGCAGCAAGGCGAGGCGCACCCAGCGGCTTCTCCCTACTGTATTGCCGTACGCCTGCATGTGTGCCCCTGTACGGTAGCTGCATGGCCCGAGCCCTCTCTCACAAATAACAACATAAACTGTCTCCCACACAGAAGGGCAGCACTTCCAGCAAGCATTCAGCTCCTTACACACGACTCCACTATTCGTGCGGCCCAAGGAGCTCTTGGCGTGCGCAGTTGCCGCCCACGCGCACAGCCTTAGGATGTCCACACAGGAAGAAGAAGCCTGCAGCGCCTGCTGTCTCTGAAGGGGCCCTGCAACAGCAGCATCGTCACCATCCCAAACCAAACCCAAGGAATGGCTGCAAGCCGCCACTGCCCACAGGCCGGAGAGGCACGCAATCGACGCATCCAGCAGGTCTGCCGCCCAAGGTGAGGTGACAGTACAGCCCAACATGCTGTCGGTGCACCCGTCCTCTGCCCCCACGAAAACCCCTGCTGCCTCGCCAAAAACAAACCAAGAACGAGCTAGCCGCTGCAGTCCCTGTAAAAGGTCAAGCAGCAGATGGCGAGCTGCGTGGGCATGACGCAGCCTATCAACGATGCCTAGATGGGGGGGCGTTTGAGGTGTCTCTCCACTTGGGCCTGCCTCTTCCTTTCCGCTGCCGCCTTCGGATACTTGCCGCAGCTTGAAGAGTTGACGCCGGGCCCTCAGTGCAGCCTGCACCACATACGAATTTCCAGGGCCTGCTCCCAGCGGCCAGCAAGTTTCGAAATGAGCTGTCCCATCTATTTCTTCACGGGTCAAAGGATCGCCTTCTTCGCAATTGTTTGGCGTGTCCGCTGCCGCTTGGGCCCCTTGCGAGGCAACACCCTCCCCTGTGCAAGAGATGTTGCTTCCCTCCGCACAAAGACGAGGGGCTTGCGAATCTGGAAGGGGAGCGGCCACCGTCGATGCGGCAATCAGAGACCACAGCAAACGCGTGCAATCCCTCATAGGAGACAGGCACTTGGACGGTTGTGCTACACCCCCGGGAGAATTCGCATTCCTGTTTCCTCCCCGCACGCCGCCAGCTCGACTGCCTTCACCCATACCGCCAAGATGGAGCTGCAGGTGCAGCTGTCTGCCGTTGGTTGTAGAAGACGCTGCACGCAGTGAGGAGGGTGGGGTTGGCACGGGCCGACTGGATAGAGCTGTGCAGTCCCTCGCCGGGGAGACAGTTATCCATCTCCTGCCCCGAGAAGAAACTTCAAGGGAAGTTAAGAGGGCCTCAACTTGGGCGCGCAGCCACTGGAGGACGCCGTAGCGCTGCAGTAGGTGTTGGGCGTTGACTGTGGCGAGGGGAATATAGGTATTTGCCTCTGACTGGAGATCTGTGGGGCCATCTTTTACTGCCCTGACATTGCAGTCTTCCGCGTGAGAAGCTGTTAGCGAGAAGGCTGCATGCGCAGTCCACCAGGTGCATGCGCTGAGGCAAGCTGGGGCTGCTGTTGAGAGCAAGAGAGCCTCCAGCACGCTGCGGCCCAGCGACGCCTTGTGGCTTATGTCCCCCAGCACCGGCAGGGCAGACAGCGCAAGCAAGGCTGGAGGAGGCAACACAGCCTGATGAATTCTGTGGGCCTGCAGCAAACGGCTGCTGACTGCTACGGAGCCATCGGCGAGACAGCAGGACACTGCCATGGCCCTCTTCAGTACGAGCAGCAGAAACCTTTTCTGCTCAGCTGATGTTGCTGCTGAGGGAGACAGCAGCAAACGAGAGAAGAGACCCTCAGACCCCAACAACGGCTGCCGCAAGGCCGCCAAAGTCAACGGCATGCACGGCTCTTGCAACAAAACTGAGACAGCGGGATGCTTCAACAGCGCAAAGTTCAGAATAGGGTACAGCGGCAGGTCGGGGAGGAAGAGGAAGGGCACTGCAGCAGCAACGAAACTGCATGCAATTGGCGAGACAGCCTGCACAAACACAAACCACCAACACAGCACACATCCCAGCCCAAGTGGAGACCCCTAGCGCCACGAGCAACAGGCCACGTAACATGGCAACCCCGCCCACCAGCCTACCTGGATGACTACGCTCCTTGCTGATGCATCAGACACAGCGCCTGTTGAAGACTGCTGCTGCTGCTGAATGGAGGCCATAAGGGAGGCCAGCAGCGTCAGCAGCTGCTTCACTTCTCTGAAGGCATATGTAGCCGCTTTGTGCCGGTGCTGCATCTCCCGCCGCCGAGACCCGCGGCCTTTAGCAGCCGCTGCATTCAAATGCCGTTTGCGGTTCTGCATGTTGAATGCATGCACGTCCGCGAAGTGACACAGCAAAGACCGGTCTGCAGATAGCTGCAAAAGGTGCGTATACACCGCAAGGCCCTGAGCAGCTGCAGCCCGCGTAGATGAGTCCTGCAGACAGTCCAGAGGAGACGCATTGATAGCGCACTCGGAGATCGCCTTTCTCCGGCCCTGCCACTGGCTACTAATAAATGGCTGTACAGTAGTATTTATGTACAAATATCTATAATTCACTGTATTGCCACCTTCTCACACTTGTCCCTTTGGGCGTCTCCTGCTGCTGCAGATTAAGGGAGATATGTGAAATCGTGTCCCGCATGCGTCTGTGCATTTATAGATCTCATCATAGGTGTATACTACGAGGCAATGGGCTGTGCATATCCAGGTTTTCCTTAGGGATCTACATCCTCTCTGTGCCAATCTATATTCCTGATCATCTGTACAGTGTACGTAGACTCTTCTGTAAACTTAGGATATGGGCAATGTGTGTCTCTCGTCTCCTACAAGTGCGAGGGCATCTTGAGAGTGCCTCAGGTGTCTTGCTACTTGCATGTACACTCCGTATGTGCCTTGGACGTTCTACTAGATGCATGTACACCCGACAGTGCAGAGACACTTCAGTGCCGCTTACGGGGCAGCCAAGAGCCATGATGAGGAGTTGGAGACCCCCTCCCGAGGCGAAGCTACTGAGCCACTGGTCTCCGTCATCAATAACTGCCCCCCATGCCTCGAGCTTGCGTGCGTTTGCCGCCTGTTCTGGATCTGCATCAGTCTTCTCCGCTTCCTGAGCGCTGGAAGGCAAGGGCCTCCACAGTCGTCCGACGCGCCTGGCAGCCTTCAAGAAGGTACTAACGCGTGTGACAGCCGCCTGCACTTCTTGGGGATTGAATTCATCCATCTCCCATACATCTTCCCTGCGTCGTTTGGTCTGCTGTCCGGGTGTCTCTGTTGCCTCAAGGCCTGCATCACCCGGTGTCTCCGTTTGCTGCGTCTCATTGGCACCCTCGCTGGGGCCTTCCGGCTCCTCAGGGCCTTCGGAGGAGGAGACACCCTTAGCCTCCTCCTCTCGCTTCCGGGCTGTCTCCTCCAGAAAACGCAACCAAGCCCCTGCCACCCCACAGGCCCGCCGGGCCTGCTCTGCTGCGCACACGGGGCGATTCACACCCAAAGCGATAAGAGGATTGCCACTGGGGATAGTGGACTTGCCCTCCTCCCCCTCCCGCTCCTGTTGCTGTTGCAGGTGCTTCTGCAGCTGCAAACGCATTTGCTGCTGATGCTCCTGTTCATCCTCAAGGAGCCGCTGCCACCGCCACAACAAAACAAAGCAAGCCGCCGTCAGCCGCCCTGTCAGGTATGGCACGAGGTAGGCCACATCATATGCGCTGCTCCCCGCTGATGTCTCCCGCACAGACCTCGCTTCATAACAGCGCCCCAGGTCATCCAGGCACTGCGACAGCTCAGAGGCCCAGACAGTCGTCTCTGGGCCCTCCGCTGTACCGTCTGTCTCCTCAACCTCGCCTTCTCTCCCCACAGTCGATCGAGCCTTCAGGGCCGCCTGCAGCTGCAGCAGCACCTGCTGCTCCTCGCTCCATGATGCAGCTGCCTGGCCCCAAGGGCTGAGAATCTGCTGCGCATCCTCAAGAAAACACCTAGGCTGCAACACTTTAGAGTGAAATGCAAAAGCGTCGAGTGTCTCCTTGACTCGCCGGGGGTCGAGGGCAAGCCAGTCACAAGGGCCTGCGAGACGGAGACTAACAGTCTGGGCCCTGAGGTTGCATGCATCGGAAGTGTCTATGTTTGTCTCTGCACACACTTCTCGAAAGTCCGGCAACTCTGTCATCCACATATAGTCGTTGCTGAATACCTCGCAGCTTCCTCCTTCTGTTGCTTCTGTCCCCGCCTCTGTCTCCCTAGGAACAGCATCTCCGGGTGTCTCCTCAGGGCCCTCTGTCTCCGCTGGGGGGCCCCCTACGCCCCCGCATAGATGAGGCCCCGCACTGTCTAGAGTGAGGATTTGACTTATATAGCCGTCGACTCGGGAGGTGGATCCCCCGTACAGCTGGGCGATTGCCTCGAACAGTTCAGGGCACACCTCAGAGAGGCGGCAGAAGGGCTCGGCCTCGTCTTCTTCCCCGTCTCTCTCTCCTTCTGTTAACCCTGTCCCTTCCTCTGTCCCTTGTTTCTGCGCATTCGCCGCTGGGAGGAGCTGCTCACACAGACACTCCATGAGGGGCGATAGGACTGCTGCAAGCCCCGCTGCTGCAGAGCAGTTCCCCTGCCCTGCTGCTGCAACGGCAAGAATAGTCTGCTTTGCTGCATGTCCCAGAGCAGCAAAAGCTGGGGACGACAATGCTTGCCGAGCTGCCTCCTTCGCAAACCCAGCAGCAGCAGCTGGAGAAGATCCCAGAGCCGCTGCTGTCAAGGCGAGCTGTACTGCCGGCAGCAGCAGGCAGACCCAGGCCTGTACAGTCAACAGATCTGCAGTAAGGAAAGTGGCAGGAGACGATCCCATCTCCACCCCCCCGCGAGGCACCTTCAACAACGCTGCAGCGCCGCAGTTCACTGCAGCAATGGGGGGCGACGAGCCTAGGGTCTCGAGGAAGCCCCGAGCAACCGACTGCGCCTTGGGCCTGAGAGCCTTCAAGAACTGTCTCTGTTCTTTCGTGAGGCACGCCTCGGCGGGAGCCCCTCTAGGCAGTAAGGCCTGAAGCACTACAGAGCCCAGCTGCGATGCCCTACCTATCACCCCCAAGTAATACGCCAAGTCTGCAGCTGCTGCTGCTGCACCATCCTCCCCAGCTGATGCATACACTGTATCGTCAGACAGGTCTCCTGACCCAGACAAGGCCTCATGCAGCTCCCCTAATTCTGTCTTCAAATCCTTCAGCGCAGCCCCGAGGCCCCCGCGCGAGGCCCCCAGGGCACGCAGACCCACTGAGGATGCATCTGAACAGCCTCTGCTGCCATTCGCACTAGCAGCTGCATGCAGCATCACCGATAAAAACTGATATCGCGCCCAACCGTCTACAGGCCACCTGTGCACAAACACACTACACACACTCTAAACCCTAAACCCTAAACCCTAATAGGAAGCCTTCAATTTGGCTCCCGTCTTGGTTCAGAGTGGAGTGCATCCATACAAAAGGGGACAGCGTACAGACCCTTCGACTCTCCTCCAACTGAAGGGGCAACTGTCGCAGCAGCAGATACAGCAGGCAACCTTCTCCAGCCAATATCAAATTTTAAAGCCCTAATCCTTAAACCATTGGGTGCTCTGACAGCTTGAATGCACCGAACAGCAGGGAAGGCTCTCTGTTTCTACTGGCTGCTACCTCCTGTACACCAGTACTGCTCCGAGGGTTTGTGTGCTGAGGCCCCCTTGCCTTAATATCTGCACAAGCTGAGAAGGGGAGTTGAACCAAACATTAGCCTTAAACCCTTACCCCTCTTCGATTGCAAAAGGCTCCTCCAGGCTGCCGGCCATCTCCTCGAGGTCTCGCGCTAAGTCCACGCTAAGGCGTACAAGGACTGCTCCTTTAGACTGCTGCATGCAGAGAGCATTAAGAAACTGCTGCACAGCCTTGGCCCAGAGAACAGGGGCCTCTGTTGCGAGAATAGAGGTACCAGGGGCCCCACTATCCACCCTCTCTCTAAGAAACGAAGCCGCCACCTGCCAGGCTGCCCCCCTGGCCCGCACTCTCTTGCCGCTGGAGCCCTCGTTGCTGTCCCGTGCATATACTGACAGCTTCAGCGCCTCCATTACGTCTGCTGCCCAGCCTGTTCCTGTTGGGAGGGGCTTCACAGCAGGAACCTTTCGTTTCTTGCGTGAGCTGCTGCTGCTGCTGCTGCTGCTCTCTGCACCGGCTGCGTTCTCTCCCTTCTCCAGCGCCTCCTGGCAAAGCTTCAGGGCATCCGAGAAGGACGGATAAAACGAAGCAGGCAGCTGCTGCAGCGCGTCCCGCCACTGCAGCAACAACGCGAGGCGCACCGCTGGGTGCAGCAGGGGACAGATTGTCTCCTCTGTCTCCGTCTCTGTGGGGCTTTCTGAGGGCAGGAAGAGGCGAGTGCATGTATCTCGGAAGCTCCTGCTGCGGTCCCAGCATGTGCGCAGCGGCCCAACGAGGCCCTGCCTGAACACCACTGCAGTATCTGCTGCTGCTGTTGCTGCTGCTGCCGCATCCCCGTCTCCCCGCAGAGCTGTTACCCCATGCACCGTCTGCAAGCAAAGACATACCATCACCCTCTCTGCTGCCTCCAGCAAACCCTCCCTCGAAGGAGACTTCCTGGCTGCGTGGCCACTGGCTGTGTAATCCGACCGCTCCAGTGCTGCACTTGCCGCTGCAGCAGCAGCAGCAGCAGCTCGTTGATCCGCCCTCTGCTGCTGCCACAAGCCCCGCAAGAAGCTGAACAGACGCAGCGCTTCCAGTTTAGAGAGCGCCTGCAGCCGCTGCACTAACGCTAGTGCTGCTGCTGCGTCAGGGGCTTCGCCAGCTGGATTTGGGGTTGCGCCGCATGCATGCAGCACGAGCTCCAGGCCGAAGATCCCTCCAGCCCCTGTCAAACCCTCAGCAGCAGCAGCATCACCTTCTGCTGCTGCTACACCCTCTCGCCCCCAGAACTGCAGCAACGGCAGCAGCCACCTCAGGTGCATGAGACCTGCAGACTCTCCCGCTTCACTTGTGTGTTTACGGCCCACCACTGCTTCAGCCGCCAGCAGCAGCAAGGGCCTCCCATCCTCTGCTGCAAAGGGCCTCGCAGCAGCTGCGAGGCGCTGCAGTAATGCTAGCAGCAAGTCCCGCAGCAGCAGCGGCCCCTCCCTATGGCATCTTGTCTCTGCTTGGTGTTGCTGTTGTGACTCTGCCTCCTCTTCCTCTCGTGTCTCTGTCTCCGTTTGCCAGTCTGTCTCTCTTTGATGCTCTGCCCCTGAAGTGGGTCCCTCAGCAAGGTAACAACAACTATGGGGGGAGACACCGAGGCGCTGCATGCACCGTACTAGAGGAGCGACAATGCCAGCATCCCCCAGCTGCTCCTCTGTCCGCAGCAGAGCTGCTGCTAACTCAATCGCCCGTCGCAACAGCCGCTGCAGCAGCAGGTGCAGCTGCTGCTGCTGCTGCTGCAACGTTTTGGGTGGCCCCTCAGCAACGGCCGCCTGCAGCAGGTTGGCTGTATGGCAAATAAGCACAACGCCCATCTCTGTTAATTTCCTGAGAGCCTCTGTGCATGTACTCGAGACGGCATCGTTGCTGCTGCTTCTGTTGCTGCTGCTGCTGCCCTTGCTGTCTTCTTTTCTTTTCTTCTGGCGCCCGTTCTGAGGTGTTTGCTGACGGGGATGCAGAGGCAGCAGGCCCCCGAGGGCCTTGGCAGCCAAGCGAAGCAGACGCTGTGTCACTTCCCCCACCTCGAACAGCAGCGGCAGCTGTGCTGCAGCAGCATCGCCGGGAGTCTCTATGGGGGCCCACAGGGAGGGAGGCCCCCTGGGGAGGCCCCGCTGGAGGCCCCCCGCAGCCACTACGGCGTCCCTTATGTGGCGGGTGACCGCCTCCAGCTGCAGCAGCAGAGGAGACAGTCTGGCATTTGTCTCCTCGTCCCCAACTTCTGCAGTTTCTTTGACAAACTCCTGAGAAGTGGGGAGCAGCATAACCTCTCTGATGTGCTGCACCAAAGCTCGCAGCAGGCCCAGGCCGTTGCTCCACCCAACAACTGCAGCAGGGCCTTCCTTAGGGCCCCCCTGCTCGCCTGGCAGCTGCGCAGCAAAGAGAAGCAGCAGCTGCTCGGGTTGTATTTCTTGCATTGAAATATGCGGGCCAAGCTTTGCTGCTAGGCACGGTGCAACATCAGACAGCAGTGACAGCTGGGTCTCAAGAATATATTTCTTCCCCTTTTCTTCAACTCCTTCTGAAGTGTGGGGCCCCACAACCTGGCAGCTACAAACCTTCAGGAAACGCCGCAGCCGACGGCGGCACTTGTTGACAGCTTCGTACTGCGGGTGCTGAGCCGCAGCAGCCCTGGCTGCCTCAGCCTGCTGCTGCTGCTGCTGCTGCTGTTTCTGTTGTTGCTCCTGCTCCTGCTCCTGCTGCTCCTGCTCCTGCTTCGCGGAGGCTCCCACATTCAGCGCTGCACCTACGACCCTCCAGGGGCCCTCAGCCTCCAGGCACTGGAGAAGAGGGGGGCCCCACGAAGGCCTCAAAAGACAGCAGCGCATGAAGCCCTGCGCGGCCCAGCCGGCCACAGCAGCAGCACAGACTTGGTCTGCATGCAGCGGGGTGCAGCAGCCCCAGCAACTCTCGTGGGGGGCCCCAACGCCAAACGGAGGCATCTCTACAAACAAGGCGCGTCCACTGTTGCAGCGCGGTGTCACTGACAAGTGAGATAAGACAGCCAAAGAAAACACAGAAAACGAATCCAGCCTAGTCTCTGCTGCTGCTGCATCTCCATCCTTTATAGATACTGTCTCCGCACAGAGATATTCTCTGTTGTATGCGAGGAGACTGAGGCGCCTTTCGCTGGCTAGACGCAGCAAACCTACGAAGTAGAGAGCGCTGCAGCGGAAGCAGCTGCTCGCTAGCAGCGCAGCTAGCCACACAGCAGCTTCGTCTACATAAGAAGGCCCCACAGACACCCCATCAAACAGCCCACTCTTGTGCAGCAGCCTGCAGCAACCCGCATAGCAAACAGCAGCACACACACAGCGGTAATTGCTGCTGCAGCTGCTGTTGCATGCAACCGCACACGCATGCATGCATAATGGCCGGCTTGAACCTCCAATCACTAGCCCGTTCCCCTCATCCCGAAGCTCTAGGAACAAGCGGATTTTGCTGCGGGTGCTGCTGCTGCTGCTGCTGCTCCCGGTGCTGGTGCCAGAGCACCTGCCTACCAGCCAGCAGCAGCACAGCAGCAGCAACTGCGCTTCAAGTATGGGGCCCGCCAGCAGGGCTGGGACCCCACAGAGAAGCTCTACAGCGGGGATCCTCACCTCAAAAGAATATGCAGGGGCTGGCTGTGGCGATTGCAAGACAGGATGTCTTGGGGATCCTCTGCTGTGTGTGGGGTTTGCTGCAGCGGCTGTCTGCTGCGCTTCACATCGGCGTGCCACTGCAGGAGCAGGTGCAGCAGATGCAGCTGTTGCTGCTTGGAGACGGGCGTGCCCAGTGCTATCTCCTCTCCCCAGCTATCTACACCTCCCCGCGCCTGTACCCCCAAATGCGTTATATACGTTGCAAGCTGGGGTGACAAGCAGCAAAGCCACTGCTTGTCACCCCAGCTTGCAACGTATATAACGC
>CAJFCZ010000325.1:0-15849 GCA_904066245.1 Eimeria sp. OTU-Y
GATGTGGCCAAATGCCTCGCTGTTCCTCTTGTGGCGTAGTTATTATATACGCCACAAGAGGAACAGCGAGGCATTTGGCCACATCCATACAAGTTGACAACCCTGGTGCAGCAGCGGCAGAGGATGGCTGATGGCTTTATGTGCAGCGCAAGAGCACATGGTGTTTCAGGTAGAAAGGATGGCAATTGCTAGCGTCTGCAGTCACCGGTGGTCTCTTCAACAAAACTTTGATGTTGTACGCGATAATACTTCGAAGTTATCCCTGCGAAGCCAAGAATGCCTAAGTAGCCTCCCCATACTTTCTGCATGTGGAAAAGAGGGTTTCCCCTTAACGAAATCAAGCCTACCGCAACGAAAGGTGGTTCCACAGTTCATTTTTCACTGCCGTCTAATGCAGGAAATAATAGCGCTAAGCTGAGCCGGTTACTGTTCTCAATGCGCTAAAAAGGGCCGGCCAGGTGCATCTAGGCCCCTCAAAAGTATGACTGCTGATGCAAAAACGCTCCTTCCTCTGGCATTCGTTTTGGACGAAGACGGCAGGTGGAGGCAATTGCATTAAATAAAGGTTCTCTGGCACGCATCAAGACGTCGCGTTAGAAGTCCATGCGACTGCACTTACCGATGCTGAGATTTAAATGAGTCGTGGGCTACTTTTGAATGGCCTGGCCGAATAGTTGACGTGTAGCACTTCTCCGCCTCAACACTCGACAGAACGAGTGCGCACGTCCGTTCAGGACCACAGTGCGTATCGCCAACCAGAACATATGCCTGCCGATAGCATAATACTCCTTGTACCACCAAGCTACCAACCACAAGGATGCACGCCGGCATCCTGCACCTCTACGCACCTCCTATTAGCCAAAACAGACTGTGAACAGACTGTTCCATACGCTTCCAGTTAGCCTCATTCGAACGGCAGCTGCAAGCGTGAATCCGCTACGGCTTTTGAAACAAGCATCGAATTCTACAGACAGAAACAAGTAATGCAACGCCATGAAGTTTACGAGCAGCAAACAGCGCACCCGCTATATATTGCGCGATCCACTGCAGTAAACATTAGTACACAAATAAAGCTTCGAAGCCTACAGATAGGATACTACCGAACTAGGTACCGAGAGCCCCCTATGGTCGACACTCTACAGGTATGCAATAAATGATTGGATACCAAAGCGGGGAGCTCTAATTACTACCCACGCGAGAAAACAATGCATTCTCTCAGGCGTGCGCATTGAAAGAACCTGCAAAGTCTGGAGGTAGCAGGCAGCTTATCTGTGTAGTCGCGTGTGAGGTGTTAGAAAACACCCTATCGCTTCCACGCCCAAATCCTTTGCGCAAAGAAGACATGACCTACAATCCATGTACTCGGCTAAATCCTGTTCTTCAAATTACTAACTTCCTGAAAAGGTAAAATTTGTTTTTCACCGCATAGTTGATGCTCACATCTTTACACGTCGACCGTCCTTGAAAAATAATTTCCGTTAATTGCATGTGCAGCTTCATACAGTCTGCTAGCAATCATAATCTATGCCCTAACACGCACGCAAAGGTAATGACATACTTTCTAGATATTCAAGATCTATTTTGGTGGTGAAAAGGATTACACAAGGGATGCCTCTCCCCTCTGCTGATCTAGCACAGCATATTCCATTTTTTGCACTCTTACCCAGGGCTAAGCACCGTCACATGTCTCACTATCTGCATGCCGCGAAAGGGTAAAACGACTGCCCACGTCTTTAAAATGCAAGTCAGTCTAGTTCGTTAATAATAATAATACTAACTACAACAATAATAATAATTCGTTCGTTAGCTCGTTAATGATTTTGAGACAAAATATTTGCCACTCATAGCAATAAACACCCGCGTATATGCACGTGACCAATTTGAGTGTGCACTGCGCTGCACATACAGAGCATATACTTGGCGAAAGACAGCTCCACAGTGTCGTTCCCCAGTCTGTGCCGCTACAGCATAAGCAAACAAGTAAATGCGTGCAGGCCTGTTTATTCTCTGCATTACGTAAACTCCTTGCTTTTGACTCCAGTGAACTCGACGTTGGTAACGTCAATCCCCTGACTTACCTAGCGGTCGCCTGTGTACAGGCCGACGGGTGCATCCATTTGTTGGGTGCCGTGAACACTGAAACACCATGAAACCTATGATGTGGAGGCTGATTAGTACGTCAACGCAATGCAAGCTTGTGGGGTTGCATCGTCCAGCGGCACCGAGGCAGCACCCAACATAATACTGCTTTAGTGCAGCCGATGAGGGGAAGCTCTCCTTCTGTGTAACAAATATGTTGGGTGTCTCAACAGCTGCAGCGTTGCCAACTAATTACAAGCATCTAGCATATTCAAGGCGATTCTCGTAGTCTGAAACAGATGCCTGATTAGCTTCACGTGAAAGTAAAGGCAAAAACGTCCCTTCACAGACGTGAGCCCCCTTACTGAGGCCAGCAAATGACAGTAGCTACGGAGTAACCAAGAGCCTATAACCACAGAACAACCAACCAACCTGACGGCCTCAGATATGGAGAAAACGCAGCCGCACTACGCATATCGGCAGCAACTACATGATTTCGCTCGTTCCGTTGCTGTCTTAGACACGCTGAATATCTGTCGTATTGCACCCGTCGTACACCGCCCTGCCAAACTAACACAGCGCCTAGCCAGGATGCTTTATTCAACAGCTTTCTCCTTGCCAGAATTGGCCAACGGGGCGGTAGACTGACTCGAACTAGATACCTGTACGACTTTGCTCGCTTCCTGAGCGCGTCGACATCTCTTCAGGAATAGTTTCCAAAAACCAGGTCTCTGCTCTTGGCAAAACTCAAAACGAGGGTGGGTAACCTGGGAAAAAATCCACCATAGCCCTGCGACATTCTCTGTCTTTCTCCTATCTGGCATACTGCAGGTATATGGCTGAGCATGACCTCCATGACCTCCATTGGCGTGCCAGTAATGAGCAGCCTCGCTGCAAGGACAACACACGATGCAACACTAAAATCTAAGCAATGCGCATGGCATTCATACTCATTTAGAAGGGAAAGAGAAGTAACTCGGCGTTCCAATGGACCATAGCGCTACACCGTACAGAACCACAGCATGCCACATTCCAAAACCCTCAATCAGCTTCCCGTGCGGCACTGCGCATACTTGCCTCAAGTGTACAGCAGCAAAGCAAGTGCCCACCTATGCCCCCGGTCAAGCTCACAGCGTGCGATGAGGATCTGCAACAAACAAGCTTCTTCCTGACGCAGGCGGGCACAACAAAGGCGGCAGCAAGAGGCTATCGAGCCACGCTTCGCTCACTAGTGCCCACGACCGGTTGCATCTTTGCTATGGGATTGGATTTACTGAAGCGGAGAAACAAACCGTAGACTACCCTTCAATCACCTAGGTGAATGTTTGAAGTGAATGTTTGAGCCTTCAGCAGCGCTTGTTCGCTACGACTCTCGACGAAATGACTGCGCACAACTCTGGGAAGGAACGACGTCCGGTAAAGAGCACAACATAGGACTGCAACATAGCAAAATACTCTGCCTACTGTCCAGCAGCCAATAAGCAAGACGAATGTAGACATCCCATGCCGCTACGCACCCCCTAGTGGCCACCAGGAATACCCGTCGATACGACTCGAGCTGAGCTCATCTCAACAGCAGCTGCACGTCGCTGCGCACCACGAGACCTTGAGAAGACACGATGGAGCCCTGCACGAAATACCAGCAACCTTGACTGACCACAGGCATCCCCCTTATGCTTCCAAAATGCTTCCAGAGAACAGGAACGCGTCGCACAAAGGGCAGCTTTGAAAAAGGCTGTCAGCAGCACCATAAACACGCTTCATGGGCACTGTCACCCTTGTAAAAAACGCAGGCGAAGATTTACCATACAGAAGCGGAACTCAACAAAACTCGTGAGCAAAGCAGAATGCACGGGCATTTTCGCTGGACCACAACGAGACAACAGTGAAAACATTTAGCACGCAATGCCATGCAACTCACCCGGGGTGAAAGACTACCACAACCTGTCTGCGATCGAAGGACCTCACGCCGATATTCTGCCCACAATCGGATAGCAGCGTCGAGAGACCTAATCAGCGGAGCAGCGCGTGCGTTGCCTCTTAGTGTCTCCTCACAACCGGAAAAATTTTTAGGAGGCTACTAGGCCAGTGTCAAAAGGGCGCTCGGAACGAAGGCGCCTTTCACAAAAATGCTAAAAGGCGTGTGACACATACAGACTGTGCATGTCACCACCAAGTGTTGGAACAGCCCGCACTAAGGACAGCCCTGCCGCACGCAATTTATCCTGCAACTTCCATCGCCATTGCCCCACATCATACCTTAGAAAGCATGTGAAAGGAATGACTGACTTCCTACATATTCAAGGTTCACCTTTTTCCTACCAGAAATGCTGTGAAACAGATGGTACCTCCTTCTAGTGACTCCTCACAGCATATTCTTTCCCTTTTACAGTAACTCAGGGCTAGGCATCGTCGCATGCCTCACTATCTGTATACAATCGAAGGATAACACGTCCCTCCACGGTTGGATGGTGCAGGCCTCCCATTTTACTTTAACGATTTGGGCTAAAATAAGCCAAAACTACCGGCCATTATCTGTAACGCCTACATATACGCTTGCGAGCATTTTGAATACACATTGCGCAGCAAACTGAAAAGGCATGCTCTGGTCATGACAGGTATAGCATGATATTCCGTCGCTGACAATGGAGGCACATCACTGAGCAGATCAATGTATACACGCTCGGCGACCCCCGGTATTTCGCAAGCGTCACTCCGCATACATGGTCTGTCACTCAGGCTAGCTGTGACACAACCCATGAAACAAGAAAGCCCCCACACCATGTAGCAATGAAGCGACATATCCACCTTATAAACCCCAAACACAGTCATCTTGAAGAAGTAACTACTCTACAAATACACACGAGAACTAGAGGCTTTTTAAAACCCGTTGCTGTCCCGAACGTTGAATTGCAGCGATATTTAACCCGCGGTACAGCGCAGAGTTAGAGAAAACAACGCCTCAAATCGACGCGTTACTCAATACAGTGCCCCCCGCGAGAATCCAACAGCGCGCTAGTGGACGTACCCCACATAGCTAACGGTTTGAGGCCGTTTGCTTTCCTATATGCCCTGTCGCTTCTTCAAAAATAGCTTGAAGGCCTGGCGTGAACAAAGGCAGCACCCAGCACAGCCCCGCGGGATACGCTGTCTAGGTCATGCCGGGCTTGCTCAGGCGTTCTGGTTGAGTTTGATGCCTGGTCAGGCGTCAAACTCATTTCACAAACGAACCAGTATGGCAACCGCGCCGCTCAAGATGTGGATACATATTTTGGAGAGCAAGACCCGAGCATCACCCCTCCCGCCAGACCGTCCAGCTCCCCGGTATATAAACATAGCATGCCACACTCAGCAAACACGGCCTCAAAAATTGCACGCACCTTCAATCCTGCAAACCGCATGTTTTCGTCAACCCTAAAGTAGCAATGTATGGCCTCACATTGCACCGCTAGATGCGGTCAAAGGGCCTACGCGTTATCAGTTACATTAGACCCCATGAAAACCACAGCACGCCATCGGTTTCCAGGGCAAATAAGCGTCTTCCCGACATTTTCAGCCTGGGCAAATATCGCAGCGAGAGACATATTTATTGAAGCAAGCATCAAGTTCAAGTATTTACGCGTGGCGACAATTTTCACGGAATGGAACTCAAGTGAAAATAATAGTTAAAAGGCTTGTTAAACCAATGCTGTAGACACCACTGAAGTGCAACGTCACTGAGTGCCATACGATTACACCAGCCGGTGGAACAAGTAGTCAACTACTCTTCAGTGGCATAGCCGCAGGTCCGAACTGCGCCGCGAGCAGCGCTTTGTCGCCTCAACATTCGACGAAAAGGTCCCGCACAACCAAAAATGTAGAGTGCGCAAGAATGGCCTAGGGGAAGGTTTGACGTGCACCTTCAACAGCAGTTGTTCGCCACGGCACTCGAAAAAAGGATTACGCACGACCGTGTAAGACGGCGGGATCGCTCACAAATCACACCGAATGTATTCTTGCTAGAAAAATTCTAGCTAGAGTGACGTAGCCGACCACACAACACCCTGTGTCGTTACAACGCATACACCGAGCATGCCTCACCGAAAATACGTTCACCGTGCCGATCAAAGCTCAACGGGGGCTGTCTTAGACCACCACATGCGTCTCGAAGCCAGAAACACTAGGCAGACAAGAATGAACCACTTACGAGTTCCACTGAATGCACAATGCGGAGGCTCCACCTAAACCAGCTCCAATAAAAGGGAATGCTCAGACATACGATGCAAAAGTAGCAGCATAGAACTGTGACCGTCACTACACAAACATTTAGCGATTCAGCCCGAACAAAAAGCCACGTAGGGGGCGCAAGCAGCCTATAGCAAGACTCAGGGCTCAGTACGCCATTAAAAAAGAAGACGAAAGCGGGGAAAATGAAGAGATTCCACGAATCACCCAACGCACAGGCTGCTCGCAGACCACTTTTGGCTTTTGAGACAGACATCTGGCAACCACGGTGCTACCGTAACCTACGAACAAATACAACTCTGTTAAAACATCCAATAACGAAAACCCGACAAAGCCATATTGATAAGCGCAACACGCCAAACGCCACTTTCAAGCTTCAACGTGTTTTTCGGTGCGTCAAAGCAACAGACCAAAATGATTGTCTGCCGCAGTCCTGAATCACTAGCAGCGCGTGCGGCTGTAAAGGTCGCAGGCATATATTAGGTTGCCTAGCGTGCACCGTCGCTGTGCTGTGCAGCTCCGTAGGCGGAATAATACACCGATTTCCTGTAGGGACACACTTGCTGCATGCCACAATCATATGACAGATTCTTCGGTAGCCCCGTAAAGTGCCACGCGAGAGCTAGTGCATGGCGGCCAATGTATCGAATGTACAGGGGCCTAAACGAGGCACCCCAATTACTCGCCTATGCCTCCCCTACAATGCCAAACGCATTCGTACTCTGCACGTGCCTACTCTGTGCAATACAATGAGCCAGTGACTCGCAATGCGACCAAGGGCCACCTCTAACCAATGAACACAGCTTGGTGGGAAAACAGCTATTCCACTGCAGCTGCCACAAAAAATAAGAGAGATACAGTACCGCTGCACGTCCTAAGAATAACTGGCCAAACCAGCATATCAAATTGAGTCAAGCTTGAGCGCAATCACGCCGGTCACTTCCAATATCTTTAGGAGGCCCAGCAGGCGTCGCTATCTTCCCGGTTTTTCCGTACAAGGCCTACACACGCAATGCCCTGCTCTGAATATAATCCCCTTCCACCACACGATAAGCAAGCCAGTACAAGCGAACCGCAGATACGTAGTGAACAATGCCGAGAGGCGATGAGAAACAGTTTCATGGAGCCTACAAACGCGGCAGCATCTATAATACGATTCAGGAAGGCGCTTGGTGAACGGCAGGGAGGGAGTCGACTTGGCACAAAAACTTACGTCATCACGAAAAAAACACAAGCAAAGTTTGCCGTACTATGAATAGGTTCATTGTGGAGACCGACTCTAAAGCAAGGGTTGTCTTGGGGTACTCGTACATGCGTATGCGTATGCGCATATGCATATACGATAGATGGACTAAGGGGGAAGGAAGTTGGAACGAATTTAACCAAACGTGTAAAGCAGGGACTTCTACCACAAAGCAGCTCGCATCAGTGGAACAGACGGCATAGAAGCGCGATGCGGCTGTAGCTGCATACAACTGATACAACATGTGCTTCAGTATTTACAAATTGAACCCGAACAAGCATATGGGCGGGAATAGATGGTAGCTAAGGCGCGGCTTCAGCGTACTTTCGGAACAGCCTAATCATTGACGGAAGCAACGGTGTGTCGCGATTTCTGAGCCACTGGCACCATTCGCAACCGTAACAACTATAAACGCCGCAGGTATATGAGGCTGTTCAGCGTGAGCCGTGGTTGCACCGTGGGCTTTCTTGCTGCTCTCCACTGGAGCCATACTGTGATTTTTCAAAAATACACACTTGCTGAATTTGAAAATAATACTTTAAATTATCCCGTTGACTGGTGAATTTCTCACGATAACAACCGCACAAGCAGCAGTTTATCACCGCGCTGTAGTCTAAACCACGTGTCACAACTGTCCGCATATGCATCCCCGACAAAGCAAAACACATTCGCAACCTGCAAACTCCCCTGCTGTGCAGAAAAACGGACCAATGACTCATATGTCCAGCAGATGGCACCTCCACCCATGGAATGTAGTTTGGTGGGAGGTTAGTCACGTCACTGGCATAGTCTAGTAAAATGAGGAGACACCCAGTACTGCCGGGAGTTCCATGAAGCAGTGACAGGAACCATTTGCTGAATTTAGTCACGGTTGAACCCAGTCAGGTTTGCCACTTCAAAAACCTACAGCCGGTCTAGCAAGCTCCGATACGTCGCTTGCTCCTTCTCAGCAATCCCACCCACCATGTAACACGCTCTGGATTTAATCCTTTTCCGCCACACGATAGGCAAGCCGGTGCAGGTGAGCTGCAGACACGCAGTGAACAATGTTGAAAGGCTACCAGAAGCAGTGGTACGAGAGCTAGCAACGCGGCAACACAGCACAATCGATCCGATTAAGAAATGGCATTTTGCACGACAGGGAGCATGACACAAGTCGTTATGCTGCATCTCCAACACGACGACATGTGGCATCAAGATAACACGCAGGCACAGAATGCCGCTCTCAGAATATGTTCGCTCGGGGGTTCAAACCTACAGCAGGGGCTATCGTTCGGCACCGCACGTGCCTCTACGGGAGCGCAGCTAACGATCAGAAAAAAGCAGTTACAGTTCTCGCGAAATCCGCAGCGCAGATGCTCTTGCCACAAACCAGCTGGGCACAGTGAAATAGAAGTTAAGACGCAAGATGTAAATGCGACTCCACACAGCTACTGCAAACCATGCTCCAATAATATATAATTAGAGGCGTGCAAACCTTTCGATAGACAGGTGCTGGCAGTAGCTACAGTGCAGCTTCAATTTGCCACTGGAACGAGTGAAGTATAAACCGAAACGGTCGGTAGTCCCGATAAGGCGCGCGTTTTAGCACTCGCGGCTGTAAAACCGGCGTGTGTCTGAGGCTGCCTAAGCTGTGCTGTGGCGCTGGCTTGCAGCCCATTGGGTGGAAGAATACTCCGGTCTCTTGTAGACACGCATTTGTCGCCATGCCACGTTACGCCATATTGTTTATCCGTCTCGTGAAACGCCTCGTGGTACGCGGTGGAGAGCTAGTAGTCACTTAAATTGGTAGAAACGCAGTAGCGCAAAGCGTCCCAAGCAGTAGTGGCCAAACCCACAAACTAAATTGAGTCATAGTTGAACGCAACCGCATTTGCCACTTTTGGCATATACAGGTTGCCCTGCAGGCGAAGCCCCTGTCGAGTTGTTCTTGAAAACACTTACACACAAAGTGACTTGCTCTCGCGACAATCCCTTTCCGCCGCTCGATTAGCGGCTCGCCGCATACGCACCGCACAGCCGCAGTGGACCATGCAGAAAGGCTGTAAGGATTAGTCAAAGAACCTTAGCACCCTATAAGTAGACTAAGCCTTCAGCATGACACCAAAACAGAAGAGTGAGGCAAAACCAATTGAGACGTTCCATGAAGTACCCAACGCACAACCTGCAGACCGTTATTGATGTAGATGAAAACCACGCTGCAACCAAAATCACCAACAGCAAGTGCATCTCTGCTAAAACATCCAACAATGAAAACCCGACAAAGCCATATTGATAAGCGCAACACGCCAAACGCCACTTTCAAGCTTCAACGTGTTTTTCGGTGCGTCAAAGCAGCAGACCAAAATGATTGTCTGCCGCAGTCCTGAATCACTAGCAGCGCGTGCGGCTGTAAAGGTCGCAGGCATATATTAGGTTGCCTAGCATGCACCGTCGCTGTGCTATGCAGCTCCGTAGGCGGAATAATACACCGATTTCCTGTAGGGACACACTTGCTGCATGCCACAATCATATGACAGATTCTTCGGTAGCCCCGTAAAGTGCCACGCGAGAGCTAGTGCATGGCGGCCAATGTATCGAATGTACAGGGGCCTAAACGAGGCACCCCAATTACTCGCCTATGCCTCCCCTACAATGCCAAACGCATTCGTACTCTGCACGTGCCTACTCTGTGCAATACAATGAGCCAGTGACTCGCAATGCGACCAAGGGCCACCTCTAACCAATGAACACAGCTTGGTGGGAAAACAGCTATTCCACTGCAGCTGCCACAAAAAATAAGAGAGATACAGTACCGCTGCACGTCCTAAGAATAACTGGCCAAACCAGCATATCAAATTGAGTCAAGCTTGAGCGCAATCACGCCGGTCACTTCCAATATCTTTAGGAGGCCCAGCAGGCGTCGCTATCTTCCCGGTTTTTCCGTACAAGGCCTACACACGCAATGCCCTGCTCTGAATATAATCCCCTTCCACCACACGATAAGCAAGCCAGTACAAGCGAACCGCAGATACGTAGTGAACAATGCCGAGAGGCGATGAGAAACAGTTTCATGGAGCCTACAAACGCGGCAGCATCTATAATACGATTCAGGAAGGCGCTTGGTGAACGGCAGGGAGGGAGTCGACTTGGCACAAAAACTTACGTCATCACGAAAAAAACACAAGCAAAGTTTGCCGTACTATGAATAGGTTCATTGTGGAGACCGACTCTAAAGCAAGGGTTGTCTTGGGGTACTCGTACATGCGTATGCGTATGCGCATATGCATATACGATAGATGGACTAAGGGGGAAGGAAGTTGGAACGAATTTAACCAAACGTGTAAAGCAGGGACTTCTACCACAAAGCAGCTCGCATCAGTGGAACAGACGGCATAGAAGCGCGATGCGGCTGTAGCTGCATACAACTGATACAACATGTGCTTCAGTATTTACAAATTGAACCCGAACAAGCATATGGGCGGGAATAGATGGTAGCTAAGGCGCGGCTTCAGCGTACTTTCGGAACAGCCTAATCATTGACGGAAGCAACGGTGTGTCGCGATTTCTGAGCCACTGGCACCATTCGCAACCGTAACAACTATAAACGCCGCAGGTATATGAGGCTGTTCAGCGTGAGCCGTGGTTGCACCGTGGGCTTTCTTGCTGCTCTCCACTGGAGCCATACTGTGATTTTTCAAAAATACACACTTGCTGAATTTGAAAATAATACTTTAAATTATCCCGTTGACTGGTGAATTTCTCACGATAACAACCGCACAAGCAGCAGTTTATCACCGCGCTGTAGTCTAAACCACGTGTCACAACTGTCCGCATATGCATCCCCGACAAAGCAAAACACATTCGCAACCTGCAAACTCCCCTGCTGTGCAGAAAAACGGACCAATGACTCATATGTCCAGCAGATGGCACCTCCACCCATGGAATGTAGTTTGGTGGGAGGTTAGTCACGTCACTGGCATAGTCTAGTAAAATGAGGAGACACCCAGTACTGCCGGGAGTTCCATGAAGCAGTGACAGGAACCATTTGCTGAATTTAGTCACGGTTGAACCCAGTCAGGTTTGCCACTTCAAACACCTACAGCCGGTCTAGCAAGCTCCGATACGTCGCTTGCTCCTTCTCATCAATCCCACCCACCATGTAACACGCTCTGGATTTAATCCTTTTCCGCCACACGATAGGCAAGCCGGTGCAGGTGAGCTGCAGACACGCAGTGAACAATGTTGAAAGGCTACCAGAAGCAGTGGTACGAGAGCTAGCAACGCGGCAACACAGCACAATCGATCCGATTAAGAAATGGCATTTTGCACGACAGGGAGCATGACACAAGTCGTTATGCTGCATCTCCAACACGACGACATGTGTCATCAAGATAACACGCAGGCACAGAATGCCGCACTACAGCAAGTGCTATGTTGCGGAATGTCACGCACCTCTACTGTGGAGGCCGGCGCTCCAGCACGGGCTATCGTGCTACGTCACGCCTGCTTCGACGTGGTGGGCAAGCGAAGAGAAACCAGTTACGAGCGTCGCCCAATGGACAGCTCACAGGCTGCTCCCACAAAGTAATCGGGTACAATGGAAAGGAAGGCTTAGATGCAGGGTAAAACGGCAGCATCCAACATAAATTCAGCCCGAACAAAAGCGATCAATGTGGCTAGCGCAACCAGCTCTACAGCTAGGCCCAAGCTTCTTCTTGTCACCAGAACAGAAAGACCACTCAAGCAAACGCAAACGGGCAAAATGCCATGAAATAGGAGACCCACAGCCTGCTCGCAGACCGTTATCGGATTTAATAAAACAGAATACTCAAAAGCGGACTGCAGCTGAAGCCGCACACAAGTGTTGCGACTCTGCTGCACTCACCGATGTGAAGCCGAAAAAGCAGATTGATATGTGCAACTCGCCATACTCTACTACCAGACATTACCTTCCTTTCGGTGTGCCATGCCCTCGCCCCCCGCGACCATGGACCGTTGGCAGCGCTGGGAACCCCGTGCATATGGTATGAGGCCGGCTAACGTACACCATGACTTTCATTTGGAGCACATCGTGTGGAAGAATACCTTTTTTTCTCGCAAATACATTCACGAATAGTAGGTCATATTATCACTTGGTGGAGAGTTAGGGGCGTCGCTGGAATAGGAGAGACAAACGATCAGGTGGACAGTACTGTCCTGCGTACAAAGGTGTGCCAAACCCACAATCTGAATTGGATCATTGCTGCATCGAATCATGGATGCCACTTTCAACATCTCCGGGTGTCCCAACATGCACCGCCTCCTTTTGTTTTTTTTGTCGAAACAAAACTGCTCACCCAGTGACGTCCTCTACGTAAATATTATATTTCACCACTTTATAAGCAGTTCGGTGCATGCGCACCCCAGAAACGCAGTGAACAATGCTGAAAGGGAATCACAAGCAGTCATACGGCAGCTAGCAACGCGACAACACTCCAAAGCCAATACAAAAAGGCAAATGTTGACAAGCAAAACACATCACGCATTTTCGCGACAATAATCTAGACCATCCAGAAGGCGCGAAGGCGAGATATGTCACACTGAGACTACGTTCACTTCAACGACTGAAACTCTAACGGGGGCTGTGTTGCAACACGCCACACACCTCCGGGAGTGGCGGAATAAGCACACAACAAGGGGACAGGGAGAAATCTAATCAAATGCACAGTGCACGGGCTGCTCTCAGAAAATAGCCTGTTTGGTTCAAACGGGATTCTCAGCCGCAGGGTCCATCTGTAACCGGAAGCAGTTGGTACAGTCTCTGATCCAACGTCCACACAATATCCCCGAACAACCTTACCAACAGGCGGAAGTCAACAGCAGCCACCGCGTGACATCAGCTTGGTCCCCCAACAACCAATTTCTCCATACAAAACGATCGTTAGCCGCAATCCTGCACCACTTGCAGCATTCGCGGCAGGAAAATTCGCCTGTACATAGGACTGCTTATTGTGCACCGTGGAGCTGGCTTGCCGCTCACTGAGTGGAATAATACTGTTATTCCCCATACCTATGCATTTGCTGCACGCCACACCAATACACCTTCCCATTCCCTTGCCTCATGAAGCACCTCACCATGTCCAGTGCACAGACAGCAATTTGGCGAACGCAGAACAGCGTGAAACAGCACATAACGATTGTGCGAATATCCTCCATGTGCAATGCAAAACGCATTGGCAGCCAGACAGCGTCAACGCTGAGCAGGACAAAGCATCAGTTACCCATAAGTTCTATAAAGCACACCTTCAACAAACAAGCTTTCCCTGGTGCGAAGTTACTGATGTCACGCGGGTAGTGAACAAAAATGGTGAGGCACGGAATGCCGTCATAAGTGCTAATCGCCTGAAACCAAACCTACAAGCTGAATTGAATCGTGGCTGTGCAGAAGCAGCGGCCAGTTTCGACATTTCCAGGTACCCCGGCAACCACATCTGCATTGCTAGTTCCTTCTTCACAAAGGTGCCCACCTAGTGATATGCTCATAAAATAGCCCCTTTACACAGCAAAGTAAGCAGCTCAGTAAACGCGCACCGCAGATACACAGTGAATCATCCTGAAAGGCGATCAGAGCTAGCCGCACGAGGGACAGTATCGCGACAACACCCCAACGCCCGTTCAGCGAAGCATATTTTACAAGGCAGAGCAGATCACGCCTCTTCGTGGTGACGACTTGTATAAGCCAGGGACAACACAGGCAAAGTATGTTGAAATAACAATACGCTCCCTGCAGCGATCGGGCCTAGAGCAATAGCAAGCTTGCGTCAAACACACGCCTGTAAGGAAGAAGCGCCAGCCAGGCAAAAGGAAATCAATTCCAAATCTTACAAAATCCGAAACCTGAAGGATGCTCTCACAAACCAGTTGGGTTTACCAAAAAGGCAGGCCCAGATGCAGGATACAACTCCAGAGGCACACAGCCGATACAACATGAGCTCCAATATACACAGATTAAAACCCAACGAAAATGGTTGCGCCGTTCTAGCAACCAGGCAATAGCTAGACCCACCATTCAGGATGCCATTGGAACAGAGCGGCCAAACTAGCGAAAGCGAAAGGGCACCATTCCACGCAATTTGCAACCCCAACCTCACCGCAGGCCGTTGTCGGAATTGACGAGACAGAAAGCGGAAAGAGTTTCTCAAGTGCGGCCGCACATCACGTGAAAACAAACTAACATCTAGCGATGAACACCTTGACCGAAAGGGTGGTCGACACCAATAGCGCAAACTTACATCTAAACCCGAACTAGCGAAATCCAGAAGCTACATCTCGAAGGCAAACTCTGAATAGACGCAGAGACCGTCCATTGTTCACAAGAACTTGCAGTGTCAAAAAAACGCACACGCGAAGTATACCGCACTGGCAGTATATCCACTAGCGATGGAACCTAAAGCAGTCGCTATCGTGGGGAAAATGCACATACCTGTACGGGGGGCGGGCCGTTCAAGCGAACATCAAGGCGGTCAAAATTCCACCTCATACGCAACTCAGAGGCGGCTTTAACAAAGCAGTCGGCTTTACCGAAATAGGAGCCGTAAACGCAGGATGCAACGGCATGCAACGGAAGCAACATACAAGGGATAGCATCTGCTCCGATATCCAAAAATATAATCTGAAGAAACCGGTCAGTAAACCGACATAGACAGAAGCGCCTGCTCGGCTTCAGCCTGCGCTTAAAACACCCAACGATAAGCCAAAATTATTCCTTGCCCCCCAATCCTGAACCGCCCGCACCACTCGCAACCGTAAACGCCGCGTGAATCAAAGGCTGCCTAACTTGCACGCTTTCGCTATCTCGCTGCACGCTCTCTTGGATGCGCACTGTCATTCCCCGCGAATACGCACTTGCTGGATGTAACAATATTGCGTCCGATTGCTCTGTCGTCTTGTGCCATGCTTCACGATATCCAGTGAACAGACAACAGTGTACCAAATGCACTGTAGGCTAAAGGGTGTTGCACAACCGTCCGCATATGCTAGCTTCAACAGCAATGTCAAATGGTGTTGCATCCTACAAGCACCTAGCATCTGCACGACAACTGACCGGTGACTCGCCAGTCGAATTAATGACACCTCCAACCAGCCAAGAACGTTTGGTGGGAAACACGCCATGCCACTGAGGCAGTAACAGAATGGGGAATACACAATACCACAACGAGTCCCAAGAAGCGCTTGCCAAACCCACTTGCTAAGTCATGGCTCCATGCAGTCGCACCTGACACTTTCGACAACAACAGGAGGTCCAGCAAAAGCTCTCATGTCGCTGCTCCCTTCGTAACAAA
>CAJFCZ010000326.1:0-15834 GCA_904066245.1 Eimeria sp. OTU-Y
CCATAAATTCATCATTTTGTCTGAACATACAATGAAGACTGATCAGAAACTGTGGTCCTACGGGAGGGCGGCAGCAGGCTAGGATCATCGTTGCAATGGAACAAGCGCAGTATCAGCAGCTCATACAGCGAGGCCTAGCGATCATGCAGGTGTACTCTATCTTGATTGTGCACGTATGAAAGGCATTCCGACGAGGATATTATACTGGCCTCTAACTGATGGGAGACCCACTCTCAAATCCATTGAGATAGCCGTCCAGACATGTTCGGGAATCGAAAAGACTGCGGAAGAGGAGGCCGCGCGACGTGCTGCAGCGCACAACGCTGCAACTAACGATGCACGTCTTCCTCACATGCAAGTACAAACACCTTCCTTGCCGCATATGTTATTGCTGTGTAGAACAGCATTTCACCTTGCGCGCAGGCTACTCCCTAAGACCAAGTAAATGCTCGTCAGCCAGCATCCGACAGGCTGGCTTGACGCGACAGATCATCTTGCAACCTTTATACACCAACCTGCCTGCAGACGACTGCAATGGTCTTTCCTATTGTCACACATCGGGGCTTAGACTAAGACTTCGTGCATACTTAAGGGCATAAGCCTGCTGCCTGTCCATTCAGTCTCATGCTTGAACGGAGTATCTAAGCTTACGGTTAGGGGGCCCGCTGCAACTCAAACTCATGGTGACCTTAGAACCCGCTACTACTACTAGTGGAAGACTACTAAACAATTTTCTAAGATCCACTATATATTATGGCGTGGAAATGCTGCACACAATGCCGAGCATCACAAAAATGCAGCCGGCTGTGGGGGGCCATCCAGTTAGTGGGGGGGAAAAATGCGATTGGGAATCATTGAGACCCCACTCTAAATGCATGTATAAGAACAATGATTAAATGTTCCTAAATCTAAAAGTATAGCTAAATTCCTACAAAATAGCTAACACCAGGCAGACCCTCTGCTCTAGATGCACCGGACGGAACTGGGCCCAACTAACCCCCTCCTGTTCAGGGACGTAGGAATTGAATCCTCGCACATGTGTGCTACTGAAGCTGGAATAAAAGGGAAGTGGACCTCCAGAAACGACAACTATCGCATTAATGCAACAAAATAATATTATTAGAGGCTCCCAACTGCGGGGTGTTGTCAGTTCAGCAGCAGCAGTAGCAGCAGCGGGCTGCTGCGTGCAGCGGCGGCAGCAGCAGCAGTGTGCGGATGAAGCGCCGTGCCAGCAGGCGGGTTGGTTGTTCACAGTTAAGCACTTTTGAGCCTGTAGAGTGACCTCTGACGGCGAATTTTATGTGCCTGAGCTCTTATTTTGGTGTCTCTGCCTGAAAATGATTGAGGACATCAAGACTCTCCGCGAGGAGCATGTGTACCGCGCCAAGCTCGCTGAGCAGGCGGAGCGCTATGACGGTAGGTCTCCTTTCCTGCATTTACACGGCAATTCGGGATATCGGGTACCGCATATTCCGCTATTTCATTCGTCTCCCTCGATATGGTGATACGTGGCCCAGGAATGCCTCCTCAGTCGCGCTTTCGCGGGATGGTAGGGTGATGGGTCGCAGGTGCGGCCAGCTGTAGGCGTTTTCTCCGGAGGAGCTCTGCAGCTGGGGTCTCATTCACCTTTTTTTAGGGATGGAGATTGCTTCGGCAGTAGCAGTAGAACCACCTCCGTCTCATCTAGCTGCCTGTGGACAAAGGGGGATGCGTAGCTGGCGTGGCGCCGCCGCTGCTTCAGCATGTATGGAGGGCTTGAACGCTTCTCTGGTGGCAACTGGCAGTTGCGGCAGACCCAGTGTGTGCACAGTAACGGAGTTTTCTTCAACGTGCTCCCCGCGCCGCCAATGTTTTGAGCGCTTGGCCGCTGGCTGTGGCGCAACACCTTGGGGAGTCACTTGCATCGCATCGGGCTGGTGTATCATTTCTGTCCAGTTATGCTCGTAGCAAACATTTCTGATATATGTTGCATCTGAGGGGGCATTTGCATGCCACTGGGTCAGGGCTTGGCACCCCAGGTGGCGAGGAAGAAGCCTGTATTTAGTGCGGGAGCATTGCGAACGGCCTAACTTGGAGCATTTTTTTGTGGTCTGCTGGCGAGGTTGATAGTTTTACTTGCTATTTGTCGAGGACTGTGCCGGTTTCAGTTTGGAGGTTTCAGCGGGACGGGATTGAGCTCGGTGTGGGCAAGCCTCCTCGTTTGTGTTATATTGCGTTTACTGCAGAGATGGCCGAGGCGATGAAGAACTTGGTGGAGAACTGTCTCGACCAGAACAGCTCCACTCCTGGTGGGAAGGGGGATGAACTGACTGTTGAGGAGAGGAATCTGCTCAGCGTTGCGTACAAGAACGCCGTGGGAGCCCGCCGTGCCAGCTGGCGCATTATTTCTTCTGTTGAGCAGAAAGAGGCGAACAGGAACCACATGACAAACAAGGGCCTTGCAGCGAGCTACAGACAGAAGGTTGAGACCGAACTCAACAAAATCTGCCAAGAGATCCTGACCCTTCTGACTGACAAGCTGCTGCCCCGCAGCACGGTTAGTTCACGACGGCCCGAACAGTTGCGCATGCGGTGGCTTTCAGCATGAGTGTCACATGGGAGAAATGGAGTCCTCCTGATGCGACTAACTTGGTTTGCGTGTGTTGATTCACATAGGATTCCGAGAGTCGTGTGTTCTACTATAAGATGAAGGGAGATTACTACCGTTACATATCCGAGTTCAGCAACGAAGAAGGGAAGAAGGCATCCGCAGAACAGGCGGAGGAATCATACAAGCGTGCAACGGACACCGCTGAAGCAGAGCTCCCATCTACTCACCCCATCCGTTTGGGTTTGGCCTTGAACTACTCCGTGTTTTACTACGAAATTCTCAACCAGCCACAGAAGGCTTGTGAAATGGCGAAACTGGCTTTCGACGATGCAATAACCGAGTTCGACAGCGTAAGTCTTGCCTTTTTCGGGATTCAGGTTGTCAAATTGTGATGTCCGAAACCAGATACGTGCTGTTCAGGACGGCCTTGTATGGTCTCTGTTGTCTGTTTCTAACGTGTCGTCCGGCTTGCTGTGGGTTGGAACTTTGCAGGTTTCCGAGGACTCTTACAAGGATTCCACTCTGATTATGCAGCTGCTGCGCGACAATCTGACTCTTTGGACCAGTGACTTGCAGGCTCAGGAGCAGCAGCAGCAGCCCGTGGGCGAGGGCGCCGAGGCGCCGAAGGTGGAGGCTACTGAGCAGCAGTAGGCTCATTAAGCCACAGTGTAGGAGCGCAGCGCCGACGGTGGCGTTAATCATCAGTGTGTTGTGGTGGAGGGTTTTCTGGTATTCAATCCCAGCATGGTGTACATTTTGTGAAAGGAGGATGGCACTTACAGACCAGATGGGCGTGGATATTTTACTTCGAGATAACAGCGACTTGCTGCCTGCGTGTTGCTGGCCCCATATATTTACCGGCATCGCATCGTTATTTGATGCACAGTATGTTACTTGCCGGACTGAGACGCATCCCTGATCCGTTTGCTTCCGTTGCTCCACGACTACACACAGCAGCACTTACTTCTGAAGTGGCGTTTAGCGCCGATGCCACCTTGAGTAGCAGCAGTCTGGTAATGCTCCCAGATCAAGCTTGCCCATGAGACAGCAGAGAATGGGATGCCCAGCGGAGTGGCGTGTTTAACGATTGTGCACTAGCCAGCAGAGTAGTATGATCCGCAATAATAGAGCTTCGCACGGTAACGAGCTGCTGAGCTGTTCCACAGGAGCCGCTTTCATTTTGCTGGAAGGGGGCTTCCGTGCGGGCGACAGTCGTATGAGCCGTGGTACACGTCTGTTGAGGTGGAGCGAACGCCCGCAAGCGTCCGCCCCTTTATCTGATTGCGCTAGGCAGCGAACTCGAATCAGAATGCGTCTTATGGAATTACACGCGCCCTTACCAGATGATAGCAGCCGATGGCTTCGTCGCGTTGAGGTGTCTTCAGTGTGTAGAGTAGGGAGATACGTAGCTGTGTAGTATGTTAACACAAATTGCGATAGGAGGTAAGTAATGTGTAGGTGGCCGAAGCTAGCATTGCAATGGGGGAAGCAGTTCCTCTGCGTCCATGTTGAGACGACGACGGATTAGAACGAAACGCATAGAACATCCATTATGCACTGTAGACAGCAGCCCTAGTCCGTTTCGGCGGCATCCGCAAGGCTCACCAGTTGCAGTGTGCTGGCGCGTGGGCGATGGTATAAGCTTAGCGCAAGCAGTTCTAATATAGTGCATCACCACGGCGTTCACTTCTTACGTGCACCGGAGGCTCCCCAATTTGTCTGCATGGCGTCTCCAGTGGTGTGGGTATTAGGTGCTAATTCTCACCTGGAAGAAGATATGGTCTATGAATACGGGCAAGACTGCAAAATAAACATCCGAGGCAACGGTGGCCTCTTCACAACCCGACCTCGAACTGCGTGTAGCCCACCGCATTCAAATGTCGTTAAGGTCAATTCCGTGTTTTCTTTCGGTCCCTGGAGACGAAGTATTCGGACTCAAGTTCCCCAGCACTTCGTATGCGCCCACAGCGGAAATCATAACTGTTTACGCATGCACAGAAAAATTCGGTATACCGGTCGCTACAACTACCACTAAAACGGCACTGCATTAGCTGTCTTCCATTCCGCAGCACTTTGCTGAGGCAGTTCTCAGGCACTGCAGAACCTCACCATTCCCCATATCGAGCAGTCGGCAAGCACCGGGCTGGTACGGGCACGCCCGTCTCGAACGTCGTTTGCCGAGTGGCAGGAATGGGGCCGGCTACCAAAACGATCTTCGGCGCATAAACTGAGGGGCCCCGCAGGTCCTCTTAAGCCACTTAGCTTATGTTAGGTTAATTTGACAGCCAACAAACAGGTGCATACGGAGCGTAAGTAAGCCATCCTGGGTTACCGAGCGCGCGCGCGTGCAACTGCCTTTAAAAGTAGTGCGACTCGAAGGAGCCCATTCACCTGAACTTTTCAATGCTCACGCGACACATCCCGCGCCCAACACGATGCGTTCAGCATTCAGGTAGGATGCACATGAGATATGGTTCCTCGTATTTCAGCGCACGCTGCTGGTGTTGTCGCATGGACATCTAGGGGAAAGCACTGGAAATCACGGTTGTGCCTCTTATCTTCCAAAACATGCAATGCAGGCTTTCAAAGAAGGTAGGCTTCCCTCTTGCAGCATTCAAATCCGTCATGCGTAGTAGCCTTGTGTGGCACCGTAGTTGTAACCCTCCCCGATATCTGAAACATGACCAAACGCATGTTCCACGCAGTTCATGCACTGCTTTAGCACTTCTGAGGCTCTTCTGGGCTCTAGCGACGTCCTTCCATATCCCCATGTACTCACCCTGTTCAGCGAGCAGGTCTTCTTCGCTCTCTTCGCTTTTCCTTATAAAACGTTTGTACAAACACCCTGAAAACACGGTGCACACGTAGCGTAAGCCTACAGTGTTTAAACCATAAATTGGCAGATCTACATAAAACAACTACGCCTGTCAATTTAAACCACGTGATCTATGGGACAGCACGCTTAAGCTGCGAAGTCCGTCCCCCCATTCCAGGAAAAAGAACGTTTGGCGGAAGACCTGGTGATTCGTGGAAACGCACACAAAGTGCCTCCAGATATTAATATGAGCACGATGGTGGACAAGACTACAACAGCCCAAATCCATGAAGGCGTATCGCTTGTTGAGCCATTCGTCAGGAAGACGGCGAGCTGTTCAGAAGACGCTTTGTCTGCGCATTCCCACATTCCTGCTTGGGTTGTACTCTTTGTGCAGTACTTGTAGTTGCCGCAACTCAGTCCTAATGCCGCGCAAGCCAGATTCTCGTTCCCCGAAAGCGCTGCGGAGCCACCAAGGCAGTCAGGAGTAGTGCATTCGGAATGCTACAGTCAAATACCGCTTTCCTGTGTGCCTCATCGTTTTTGTGGTGAGTCAAGGGATCGTGTGCATGTGTACTTACGCTCGCATGTGTTGACCGTTCCAGCTCCACGGAAGCCCTTGATGCATTCGCACTTGAACGACCCAGGCACCAATGAACACGTGGCAAAGACTGTGTCACAGTCGTTTTTTCCCGTGCCGCAGAAGTCCTCCGTTACACAGCCACTGCCAGATGTATCCGGTTCAAATCCAGCCCCGCATTCGCACTTGTACGACCCCGGCAAGTTCGTGCATACGGAGTTTGATGGGCAGATGGCGGGGTTCTCATTGCACTCATTGATGTCTGGATCGCCAACACACAAACATACATTTCGGCAAACATATATGCAAAGATGCCCACATACAGATGCAAATACAAGTTGAACGAGACCCTGCAACACTTGGGTGTTGTAATTGGGCAAGACAGTTCAAGCAAAAACTCCTCTTTGCTGTGTTGCTTGCTGGTGCTTCAATGATTAGGCGCATTGTGCTAACCTCTGCATGCAACTCCGGGTTTGTCGCCATTACCCGTCCACCCTGTATGGCATTTGCACTTCTGCTCCGCTCCATCGACATTGATGCAATCGCTATTTTCATCGCAGTCTCCTCGGTTTGTTGCACATTCATTTATGTCTGAACAGGCACATCACACCTCCATAGTTCGTCGGTAACAAATCGATCCAATCCCCACTCATCTTACACAGGTTTGCAGACACGGCTGCTGATTCAAAGAACTTGCGTGCCAACACCTGCTGCAGCTGCAGCTGCCGCATGCAATGAACACCAAATTCCGAGCAGGCACAGCATATGCATTCGTTGAGAGGCAGCTGCGTGAACTGCACGCTAAGACGCTGCGGTTTGTCTGTGAGGCGAAGAAATACAACTTGTTGTGCTGTAGCGACGAGATGGCATATGCTGTCTGAAAAAACGACAAACTAGGGGTAAAACGGAGAAACGTGTAAAGGGAAGATAGAGAGGAGACGGCCTCACCGACGCATATTCCATCTTTCTCTTGGCGGTAAAGGCCACACCCGCAAGTAAAGCTACCAGGAGTGTTCACACAGTCCCCCCCCTTCTGTTTGCAGTTGTCAAGGCCTTGAGCACACTCATCTATATCTGCGGCATAAAAACGAACCCGAGCCGTAACACGTACAGCAACATCAGCGGGAATGCTAGCTGTCCAGGGAAGGCCGCGCCTAGGGACCTATTCTCAACCCTAACCCTTCCCACCCTCGTCAAGCTGGCAAGTGCAGTTCCTTGGCACTTAATGTTACTAGCACTTACCAACACAAGTGGAGCTCAGGTTCATGCCCTGCGGGCTAAAGCCCTTCTGGCAAGTACACCAGAAACCGTCTCCAGCTTGACATGACTCCGCGTGCTCAACTCTTTCACAGTGCGTGAATCCTCCATTATCACACGCTGCAACCCCAGACGCAGAAGCACGCGCATGCACTATGGGACGAGGGAAAGATTCGGGAAGAACGCGAGGAGCCCTACCGGCCTTTTCGTCCTAAAGCCTCGGTTCCTGTAGAATATCTGCATGCATCTAGGGACCAGATTTTCTTCTTAGATTCAAACGTGCCATTGGTGGCTCACGAGTGCTGCTTTTGCCTCCCATGGTTCCAAAGTTCCGCTTGGAAGGGTCACTAGGAAGGACCTCCGGCCTACCGAGGGGTGTTCGCTGGTAGTTGACAGACCCCCAGTAGTTCCTGACTGCAATTAACTGAGGGGTCGTTAGTGCTCATGAAGAATGTATGGAGGAAAGCCAAGCCCGTGCCGGTATTGCAATCGCGCAGCGGCCAACGGGCAGCATCGAAGTGTAGAGCGCCTCACCAGGGCAGCGGGGATGTAAGGCAATGCAGCAGCTTGTCCCTGGACACTTAAATGAAGGATGAAAACACAAAGAGGAAGCAAAAAAGGAGGAGAGATGTTTTAACAGCAACAAACAACATGCCCCAACTACGCACGCTACCTGCCAGTCCTGAATGGCTACATCGTGACGTGCACCTGCATCACAGAGTGCATGCCCCACACATCATCTTGTTACAATCTATTTATTTTCTTGGCTTTATAATAGCATAGGAAATTCCATTTCTTTCATTCTGTTGAGTTTCCTAACAAAGTTATAGGACCGCTGGTGGGATTGGAGAGGGTCGCTGCAGCCGTCCAGTGGTCTGGGCCACTCAACACAGTCTAGCTCTGCTTCCGTGTACAGCCTTCAATGTGCTCTGTCGCTTTGAGCATATATTTTATATTCATGTTTAATTAGCTTCTTTGTTTTTTTGTGGGAAGCTGGCACAGTGCCCGGCCGGGAGTCCGGCAGAGGAGTGGTGGTAGAGTTCTGGCCACTGCGTGTTGCCTGGGTGCAAGCTAGGCGTAAATGACATAGACCATTCAAGCAAGTGTTTTCCTACTTCTTCTTGGGGTGGGAAGATGGTTGTAATGAGGGGGCGGTTTATGCTGTCCATTCCGAAAAAAGACAGACGTTGTAGGTGTGCGAGGGCGCAACAAGACAAGCTTGTGTATGCTGCTCACTTGTCGGTGGTTCTGCTTGCAAATGGACGGTTCACCGATATAGTTATGACGGCCTCCCTGAGGTATTCCTTCTGGAGAGACCATCATGATGAAGAAGGGGAAGAAATATATCCAAGTGTCTATACTACAGGTTGGGGCGGGGTAAGCGCCGAACGGTTAGGGTATCGAGGTACAAATGCCCAGTGTTGAGAGGGAGTAGGGTACTTAACCAGAAAGAGAAAAAAGTAAATGGCAGTGTTAGTGGAATACTCAACACATTACTGCAAATGAGACAAATTGGGCAAGGTAGGGGGCGTGTACCTCTGAAATGAAGGTTTTTCCGTTGTTCTCCCAGCATGTGCCAAGCATGTGTGCAGAGTAGTTTAGACGCTGTGAGGTCGAATGCATGTCGTCTCATTTGCTGTACTTCATAAAGGTATAGACATGAGAAGCGGTAGCCCATCAGCTAGGCACAAAGGGTGCGTCCGGCAGGCAATGGCTGGGTGGTGTAGACCACCACCCAAGCACCGGCGTGTCGCAGTGACTGTACAGCTGTGCGTGCTGCATGCAAGTTGCCTTAGAAGAGGCAGCAGCGGGTGGCATGGATATCTGAACAGGCACTTGGTGACTGCATGCAGTTGCTGTTTCAGAGAGACAACAAGGGCCCATAGCACTCGCCCTAGGGCTACCGTGGTGCTCCGCGGTAGGAGTAACGAGCAGCACTTGCAGCCCTGAACACTGAGGCGCTTGCTGCATACATCTGACCTCCGGGCATTCTACATAGTATTATACAACTGATTGGGCATGTGTAAGGTGTTTAAAAGATGTAGCCCGAGGGCCTCGAGCTCCAAACGCGGCCTCCGAATGCCGGCCTCTGGCCTGCCGTCTGTTGCAGCTGCAGCGTACATCCACACTGAAGCTGCAAAGAGTAGAGCCACATAGTTCGAGTGCCGGCCGGGTGTACGGACACTAGTACACGGATACACAGACTCAGGCGGAAGGCAGTGGCCTGGAACATCTGATGCAGGACAAAACAACGGTCACCGCTAAGATTTCTGCTGCTTGCGCCGCCGTTGCCGCGGCTGCTTCTGTTGCTGTTGCTGTTGCTGCTGTTGCTGCTGTTCGTCTGCATTGAGGTTGGGCTGCTTGTGGGTCGAAACTTCTTCGTATTGGTCGGAAAGATAGACACTGCCGAAGAAGCAGCGCGTTAGGTATAGACCTTGCAGGTGGTGTTGCAGCTGGAGCGCCTCCGCATAGGCGGCGGCTACAGCTTTCTGCTGTTGTGGGCTTCGCTGTCCGCTAGTGTGCTGTTGCCGCTGCTCCTTCCCCTGCTCTTGCTGCTGTTTAGACTCTTGATTAGGGCATTCATCATCTAATTCTGCTTGCAACTCTGGCTGCTGGTCTTGTGCAGCGAATTCACACGCCACCATATCCACATCTACTGCATTGCGCAGCAGCAGCTCCTCCGTAGAGATGCCGCACCCCGGCAGCCTCACAAGGCCCAAGTGCCCAAGTGTACAGACAGCAAGACTAAACCTCAGGAATAGGTGCTGCAGCAGCGAGGGATTCTGGCCACTCCCACTGGGAACACTGGCTTCAGCCTCCCGCTGGAGCGCACGCAAACCCTCTCTCTCTGCTGTCTCCCTCCGTCCCATTTTATCTTCTTCTTCCGTATATCCTCCCGTTGTCTCTTCCGCTGTAACGCCGGATCTCCTCGGGAGTTTCGCTCCTCTGCGGGAGACAGTGGGGGACACGGATGCCTGCTGCTGCTTCTTCTGTTGCCTTTGCTTCTGCTGCTGTTTGTGGATACTCAACTGCTGCTGTGTATATGTCTCAATCAAGTCGGTGCAAAAATGACAGAACAAAGACCAAAGGGGAATGCGGCGGCTACCGAAGGCAACGCGGCGGTAGACAAGGCCCGTATCATCAACAGCAACTGGGGCAGTTGGGCCTGCCCCCTTTCCTGTTGCTGCTGCTGCTGCTGCTGCTGCTACTGCTTGGTGGTGATACTCTAGGGCACTGCCACTGAGACAGGCCAGCTGCTGCAGCACCTCGATAGGCCTCAACGGCAGCAGGCGAGCAAGGGTGTCTGCTGCCGCTGCTTCTGCGCGATGTGTCGGGGCTTTAGGTGCTGCCAAGGCTGCAGCGAAGTACTGAGGCTGCTCTGCTGCAGCAACAGACAGTGACCACACGCCCAGCTCACACCCCAAAGGATGCCACTGCAGCAACGGCAGCAGGCAGTACAACAGACACTCCCTCGCCCAGCGTTGGAATTGGTTACAAAAGGTGCTGTCAGTGGTGCTGCTGCTGCTGCCGCTTCCAAAGCCCCCAGAGACAGACAACGGCGCTGCGCCAGCACGCCTTGCAAGCCCAGAAACAAATGAGGGAAGCGCCTGCTGCTGTCCTCGTTGCTGTTGCTGCTGTTGCTGCTGCTGCTGGCAGGTATGTTGCAGTCGCTCCATGAGTTGATTCATCGACTTGAGGAGCTCGGCAACTTTCCCAGTCTCCGTCGTCCGCCGTTGTTGCTGCGGCTGCTGCTGTTGCTGCTGGTGCTGCTGCATGCGGGCCTCGAGCTGCAGCAGCAGGGCCCACTCTCTCTCCGTTTGGCGGCTAAATTGCTGCAGCGCGAGCAGCAGCGCCTGGGGTACTGCAGCAACCTGGCGTGTCGTCGCTGCAGCATTAAGTGCTTCTCCCACCAAAGTGGTCACCAAGCCAGACACCCGGCAGCACGCCCCCGCTATCCGTTGCAACTCATCGCAGACTGCAGCAACGCAGAAGCAACAGCAACACAGCAGCAGCAGCAGCAGCAGCAGCACACCAGCAGCCGTGGTAACAGCAACAGCTACTACAGAAGTCTGTCTTAGCAGAAATTCAAGCAACAGAGTGTGCGCAGCATCCCAGCACCACACCATGAACACTATGTAGCTGCGGGCTCGTCTGTCTGCTGCTGCATGCAAGGCGTACTGGGGCTGACAATATGAGCTGCAGCAGCAGCAGAAGCTGGCGGCTTCCCCTGCAGCAGATAGTCGTGGTATCCAGGGGTTCTGCTGTTGCCTCCCAATATCTCTAGCAGCATCTCCACGGCGCGAAGTGTGCTGCTGCTGCTATCTTGGCTGCTTAGAGCTGCAGCAGACTCCGATGCGCTGAGTGCGAACGCTTGCCGCTGCAGCAGCACGTGTTGCTGCAGCACCACCAGCAGCCGCATGCCCAATCCTGCTGCAATGCGACGCTCAAGCACCTGAACAGCAGCGGCAGGCAGGACCTCCTGGTGCAGTGCTGTACGTCTCTGGTCAAGCGGCTGTTGCTCGTCTGCTGCTGCAGATACACCCGAACAATCCCACCAATGCTGCAGCAGCGAGACAGCCCTTCTTATGGGTGCGCACGTTGGGGTCTTGTTGCAACCATCCTGCTGCGGCATCTGCTGTTGCTGCTGCTGCTGCTGCTGTTGCTGTTGCTGACGTCGTGCCCTCCATGCTCTGCAGCAAGGAGGCTCGAGCTTCGCTGCAGCTGTTGTGCGCAGCTCTGCGTGAAGCAACCGAAACTTCGCCGTCTGCTGCAGCAGCACCTCCTCCTGCTGCGGTGTCAGCACAGCAGCAGCCAGCAGCGCGAGCCTTCTCTCGACCACATCAAGGTCTGCCTTAGCGCTACGTGCTGCAGCAGTATCAGCAGCATTTGCTGTATCTACTGTACTAGCAGCAGAAGCGCCAGCATTATCTTCGCTGTTGCTGCTGCTGCTGTTGCTGCTGCTGCTGTTGCTGCTGCCTGCAGCAGCTACAGCACGTGCATCGAGGGCAAGATAGGAGAAGGGGTGATCAGCAAAGAATTTGTAGAGCAGCATCCGCGAAATACGCAGCAGCTGCAGCACGGAGGCACCCTGGTCCAGCAGCAGCTCCTGCAGCTCCTCTATGGCTGCTACAGGCAGCACAAAGAGGCTGCTAGCGGGGCAGCACAGCAGCAGCTGCAGCAGGGCATCGTGTACAGCAGACGGGCGCAGCAGCACTGCTGCATCGAGCTGCAGCAGCCGCAATGTGTCAGGCTCTAGCAGCTGCTGCACAGCCGCAGCAGACGCTGCAGCAGATGCCAGCACCACCACAGGGACCCCATGTTCTGACCGCAGCAGCGACAGCAGCAGCAGCACCTGGGAGAGGACCCTAGGAGCGAACGCCTCCAACTCCTCCAGCACAACCACCAACACACTGCTGTCGCTGCTGCTGCTGAAGTCGCTGCTGCTGCTGCTGCTGCTGCTGTGGAGGTGACTCCTACTAGTGGATTTCTCCACAGGACTACGGCTGTGATCGTCGCCACTCTCAGCAGAAGAGCTCTCACTGCTGCTGCTGCTGCTGCTGCTGCTGCTGTTTCCACCTCCCGCTAGCCGCTGCGAACGTGTGCGCACCGACGATCCCTCCTTCCTGCCCCCCCATCTGCAGCAGAATCCCTTGTTGTGCTGCTGCAGCAGCTTGCGCCACAGCTGCCCCAGCCTGCTGCTCTGATCTGGCCCCCAGTACCCCGCCTCATCCTCGTCAGCTGCTGCTGCAGGCATAGAGCCCTGAGCAGCGTTGCTGTTCAGGCCTCGGCTGTCCTCTGCTGTTCCCTCTAGACACCTCAGCAGCAGCTGCTGCTGCTGCTGCGCCCATAAACCCTCCATTTCTCCCCATGCTGCAGAAGCAGCAGCGTCAGCAGCAACTTCTTCCGGAGCTGCTGCTGCATCCTCTACAACTTCCTTCTCTGATCTGTTGACCCTGCTGCCACTGCCGCTGCCGCTGCTGCTGCTGCTGCTGCGGCCGATGCACATGCTGCAGCAGCTGCTTGCCTTGAGCTGTGCGTACACAGCACGCAACGCCACCTGAGCGTTGGTGCAGCAGCTTGCTCTTAAGACAACTTGTCTCAAGAACAGTTCATCATCACAGATGCTGTTGCTGCTGCTGCTGCTGCTGCGGCTGCTGCGGCTGCTGCGCCTGCCCCCGCAGCAGCACTTGGACTGCTGCTGCAGTCTCAGCTGCAGCATACGCACGGCTAGCCGGTGGTCCTCAACGTCTGCCCCAACATGCATAATCACTACAGGCAGAAACTCACAAAGGCCGCTCCCTCCCTTCCTGCTGCTGCTGCTGCTGCTGCTATCAGCAGCAGACAAGGCAGCCAGCTGCTGTTCGAGAGCTCCTACAAGTGCGTGGGTCCTCACTATTCGACATATGCTCTGCAGCTGCTCTTGCATTGCTGCGGATACTGCTGCAGCTGCTGCCAGCAGCAGCGTCTCCTGCTGCTCCTCTGCTCGCTTGCAGCGCAGCAGAATAGATGGGACCTCAGCAGCAGAAGCAGCAGTGCCATCATATGGGTATCGTCCAAATACAGTAGGCACTACCACCGGTAATGACACTCGCCTGCTGCTGCTGCTGCTGCTATTTGTCGTCGCATCATCTTCATCGTCGCTGTACTCCTCCAGAGCCTCCTCCAGCAACTCACTAATGAGCCGCTGCTGCTGCTGCTGCTGCTGCTGCTGCTTCTGCTGTCTATGGTGAACCTCCCGTGGGGCCGCCTGCAGAACCCCTGCAGCAGCCAGGAGAGGGGAGGGCGGGGCCTTCGGAGCTACAACGCTGAAGCAGCATGTCTGTACTGCGTCTGTCTGCTTACGGGGGCCCTCCCCAAAAACAGCCCACGGGATAACCGGCATTTCAGCTGCTGCTGCTGCTGCTGCTACAGTCGCTGAAGCGCTGGGACCCCCGAGCAACCCCTCTCTCTTTCGGAGCAGCTGGCAGGAGGGGCAAACTTGACACAGACGAGTGCAGGATGTCTGTTGCTGATCTTGCTGCTGCCTCTGCTTTCGTTGCTGCCTGGATGTGTATCTGCCGACCCGCCGCAACCCAGCCCCCCATGTGGGGTCTCGAGCGGGGGTTTAAAGGGCTCTGGGCCTGCTGCTGCTCGCTGGGAGGAGCAGAAATGAGACAAGAAGGATGTTCTGAAGAGGAAGTGGGCCTGCTGCTGCTTCGGTTGCTGCTGTTGCTGCCGCAGATCCCGGCGCCACCGGGTTGTTGTTTCGGTGGGGTTGTTGTTGCTGCCGTTTGCCGCCGCCTCTTCCTCCCTTTTCTGGCTGAGGCACAATTGGCAGTTTAATAAAATATATTTATTTAAAATGTCTTTTCAGTGCAATCAGACGCAAGGGCGGAGCAGCTCTCCCCCAGCCACCAGTTGGGGGCCCCAGCCCCGATTCGCCGCAGCTGCAGCAAACCCTAAGAGCTAGACAACAAACGATAAACAATAGACAATAAACAATAAGTAACAAACACTAGGTTTAGTATTTCGAGGCTTTAAGGGGGGCCCTGCTGCTTCTGCTCCCTGCGAAATCCCCAGCCGCCAGCAACAGCGGCAGCGGGACAACGCAGCAGCAACCTTCTCCTTGATGCGTAGCCCTCCAGCAGCAAAACAGTAGTTGGGAGCAGCAGCAGCAACAGCAGCAGGTCCCAGGGCAAGCGCAGCAGCAGCATCCGCATGCAGCTGCACCGCGAGGAACTTCACGAGCAGCAGCAGCAGCCTAGTTCGCAACAGCAGCAAAGCCGGTACCAACACTACAAACAAGAGGTCGGGCTACTGAAGGGGAGTAGATAGCAGCGGAGAACGCACAAACACAACAGCAGGGCTTAGGCGCCGCAAGCCGCAGCAGCAGCGACAGCAGCAGCAGCAGCAACTGCAGCAGCAGCAACAGCAGTAGGAGAAGGCAGTAAGTAACGGCATCACAGCATCGCCTCCATCCGATTTAGCGGCAGCCTATGAAGTAGCAGCAACAGCAGCCTTAGCAGCGGCATTACTACTTGTGCAACACCGGAGCATCAACTGTGGCCCCTGCAGCAGCAGCAGAGGCTGCAGCAATAGCAGCAGCGGCGGCAGAAGCAGCAGCTCGGACAGGCACAAAGGCTGCAGCCGCAGCAACTGCAGCAGCAGCAGCAGCAAACAGTCTCTAGTGATGACTACCCCTGAAGACATTGACGCGTTTTTTAACGCCCTTGTTGGTGGGGTTGGCTCGGAGGAGGAGGCAGCAGAGAAGAAGGGCCAGCAGCAGCAGCAGCAGCAGCAGCAGGAGCAGCAGCCGCAGCAGTTGCAGCAACAGCAGCAACAGCAGCAGCAGCAAACGGGGAACGCAGCGGGCATTCCGTTGACCCATGCAGCAGGGGGCCTCACGTTGAGCCATGGAGCACCAGCTGTGGGAGCAGCGGCAGCATCTGCTGCTGCCGATTCTGCTGCTGCTGCTGCTGCGGCTCCTGCTGCTGCTGCAGGGGGCGAAGTGATGTCCCCAAAACTGCCTGCATCAGCAGACAAAGCAGCAACTCAAAGTTCGGCTGCAGCAACAGCAGCAGCTGCTGCAGCTGCTGCTGCCCTCTCTTCTCT
>CAJFCZ010000327.1:0-15814 GCA_904066245.1 Eimeria sp. OTU-Y
CCCCCAACCCCCCCATTCCTCATGGCTGTTCGCATGCCGCATGAGGTGACTGCGTCTCCTCGTACCCTCCCCCAGATAAGGGCGAGGTCAGCGGCGGCCTGAGCAGCAGCAGGAGTTGACGCTGCAGCAGCAGCCACAAGAGCAGCAATATCGACAATAGCGCTAAGCTAAGCAGTCACTGGGACATTCAGAACAGCAGCACCAATAAGACAAGCAGAGATTTCAGCCGGGGGATCGGATGCAGCTGCTGCTGCTGCTGCTGCTGCTTCCGTGACGACGCAGATGACAGCAAGTTTACTCCTAGCAGGATCCCCTTACACTTTTGCTGCGGCTGTTGCTCTTGCTGCTGCAGCACAAGCAAGTTCAGCCGTAGCCGCTGCTGCTTCTGCAGCAAGATATTTGGGCTGCAAGGGCAGGAGGGGGCCCACCACCCACTTCTCCTGTGGGCGACATGCAGCACGTACACAGATCGCAGCAGCAGCTGCTGCAAGGACGGATGCCACAGCAGCAGCAGCTGCTTCTATCCAAAGCCCATGGGTGTGTTTACGCTCAGCTGCGAGCTGTGGCGGCAACTGCGTATCTGCTCGACAGCCGCCGCAGGTGCAACAGCAACGGCAGCGGCAGACACTGCAGCAGCTGCAGCAGCTGCAGCAGCTGCAGCAGTGGCAAATGGCGCAGCAGTACCTGCAGCCACAGCAGCAGCAGCAGCAGCAGCAGCCGGGGCAGCATCAGCAGCGGCGGTTTGCTAAGATACTGCGGTGGAGCCCAGACACCCCACTGGCCCACGGCCTAGAGACATTCAGGGAGGCCGAGGATTTCTTCAATGCATGCGAGCAGCACAAAGGTACGCTGCTGCTGCTGCTCTTTATGCTGCTGCTGCTGGTGCTGCTCTTTATGCTGCTGCTGCGCTTTATGCTGCTGCTGCTGCTCCTTATGCTGCTGCTGCTGCTCTTTATGCTGCTGCTGATCTTTATGCTGCTGCTGCTCTTTATGCTGCTGCTGCAGTTGCCTCTGCTGCTGCTGATGCTTCTATGGTTGCTGCCGTATTATGAGTTCCGCTGTTGCTGGTATTATTTCTGCTGCTGTTGCTGATATTCTTTCTGCTATTGCTACTTCTATTCTTTCTGCTGCTGCTGCTCTTACGCTTGCTGCTGTTGCTGCTGCTTCTACGCTTCCTGCTGCTGCTGCTTCGGCTACTCTCTCTGCTGCTGCTGCTTCCACATGCTGCTGATGATGCTGCTGTAGCTCATGCTGCCGGTATTGTTGCTGCTGCTGTTGTAGGCAAGATGAAACGAAGGGACTGGCTGGCTGCTTTGTCTTTGCTGTCTACGCGGCGCCGCGTTGATCTACGGAGCCCTTCATTTAGAGCTTTTGTTGCTGCTGTGCTGCAGCAGCAAGAGCTGCTGCAGGCGCCCTACATACACCTTACCATTCACCGGTAAGAACTGCTGCAGCGGAAGCAACACGAAGCAGCGAAGGCTAGCACGAACTCCACTGCATCAGCAACAGGGTTGCAAGCGCCATTGTACTGTGCTGCGGCGTTGCTGCTGCTGCTGCTGCTGTTTCCGCAGGCTTGGCGTCATAGGATACAGCCCCGCTCTGTGGCAGCTCACCTTCCATCTGCAGCCGCTGCTGCAGCAGCGACAACTTACCTGCAAACAAGTGGCAGTGTGTGCCTGGGGCCTGGCGAAGAATGGTGTGACCCACCCACCGGTGTGGGATCTGATTGGTGTGTAGATATAAACCCTGAACCCTCCGCTCTAAACCCTAGGTGTTTAACTCTACCGAAGAAATAGCTTCCTTCTATGTGCCTTGACAGAGTGGTGGGCTTAGGCATCAAGCCAATAGTTTGGGGTTTAGGGTTTAGAGTTAAGGGTTTGGGGTCTAAGGCTGTGGCGGTGACTGCAGGGGCGGAGGCGCTTAGGATGGCAAGGGAGCTCAGCCTTGCGGACCTTTCTATGATCCTTTGGGCCTTTGCCCGCGTAGAAGTGCGCGAATCCTAAACCCTAAACCCTAAACCCTAAACCCAATATCTCTCTCCAGCGTAAAGCCCATCACATTAGTAGCAGCGTGCGGCGGTGGTGTTCCAACAACAACCACAATGCTTGCGTTGGGTGGCAATCTGTATAAACACACTTAACCATAACCCACACACTTTACTTTAGGGCGCGTCTTCGACAAGTCCACTGGGGGCCAGCCGACAGCTGCTGCAGGATAGTTCGATGCTGCTGCAACGGCACAGGGAGCGGCAGAGGCTGGTGCTTCTACTGCGAGAGCCACAGAACCTGCTGCGGCTGCAGCCGCCGCTGCTGCTGCTTCTGCGGGTGTATGTGCTCAGCGCCTGAAGCCCGCGGAGATCTTGGGCCTTAAAGAGGAAGTCCTCAACCGCCTTGAGGTCTTCGTCAGGCAAATCCTCACTGCAGCAGCTGCGCCTTACCGGGGTGCTGCAGCAGCAGCACCTGCTGCTGCACCTGCTGCTTCAGCTCTGCCTCAGCCGGAGCCGTGTCTTAGAGATGCGCCTCAGGATTTGGCAACAACGATGCATGAAGAAGCAGAGCCGAGTGAACTCGTCCCTACTGCTGCTGCTGCTGCAGATGTAGTGACACCTCACGACCTGTGCATGCTGATGAGGTCCTGTGCCGACCTCACTCCCGGCGACTCAGCAGTAATTATACGTTTACTGTATACCCTCCTGCTCACCTGCCGCGTTCCGGCTTCAGTCCAGGCGGCAGCAACCACCCCATCACCAGCACCGGCCGCACCAGGACTAGCGATGGCAGCAGCGGAAGGGGAGGACGGAGAGCACAGGCAGATGGAAGCCCCTATTGCCGTCGGTGGTGCCGCCCCGCTTACTGCTCAGGTACCTGGGGATAGGGAGCCTAGGCGGCAGCTAGCTTCTGGCTGTCTGGTGATTAGTTTCTGGGTGGCTGCAGTCTATTTGCTGGCTTGCTGCTGACTCGTTGCTGGCTAGTGGTTTTCCAGCTGGTGACAAGCTGCTGGATAGCTGCTGACTAGTTGATGCCTTAGTCGGATATCTGGCTAGCTACCGAGAGGACAATGGCGCTGTTTGTCTGTCAGGGCCTCACTGCTGTTTGGACTGCTTTGAAAGATACGAAGATCACAAAAGTCTTCACCGTGCCGCTGCACAAGAGACCCAGCGGAAGCAGCAGCAGCAGCAGACACCGCGCCTACCTGCCTTTTAGAGAGACTGTCCCTCTCGAGTGTCTGCCTCTGCTGCTTCCAATTCTCAAGCCAGCTCAGGTGTATTCACAGGGAAACCTACAAGCAGCGAGACCCGCGGCACCGCCGGCTGCACCACCGCAAGAAGCAGCGGCAGCGCGAAAAACAGCAGGAACTGATGCTCCGCTGGCTGCAAGAGGAAGAATTGTTGGACATGCCGCAGCACCGGCCTTGGCTTCCACGGGGGAGGAGTCCTCCCCTTCCACGGGGGAGGAGTCCTCCCCTTCCGTAGCAGTGCCCTCTGCAGCAGCAGCTGTTGCTGCTGCTGCAAAGGAGGGCCTGAGAAGCAACGCGCTCCTGCACAGCGCCTTCACGGATGTGTTGCTTGAGGTGCTCTGCGAAGAGACCCGCTTGCTTCGCCTTGATCACACAACCAACACCAGCATGGTTGCCGCCTTGGCTGAGGCGCTGGCAGACATGCAGGTGAGCTTGAAAAACAAAACTCTGAAGCCTTCACCATTAGCCCTACTCTGTTCAAAGGATTCTCTACATGCTTCACATCGCTGGGATCGTGTGTGGGGCCTCAGCTCGTCGATCCCCGCGTGGTATACCAGTTGGTGCTGTTTGCCCATCAGCGGGGGGCTGCTCAGTTTCAAGGAGAGCAATTGCTGAAGGTCCTTGAGGCATTTGAGGGCTGTCAGATCGCCGATACCAAAGCGTGGGCTAGACTCGGTGAGCCGCTTCGTAACGAGCCCTTAACTGCTGAGGCTGCTACTGTTGCTGCTGCTACCAGGGCTGCTGTTGCTCGTGCTGCTTCTACAGATGGCATTGCTGATGTAGGCGGCCCTGCTGCCTGTGCCGGCACTCCTGCAGCGTTGATGCTTCTTTACTAATGTTTGCCGGCGTCATATCCGTGCTGCTGTCACTGCTGTTTCTTGCTGTTTCTCATTTGCCCCTGGTGTATGTCAACTGCAGCTCATCGAGCGCAAGACGTGGCCGGCGATTTGGATCTGAAGGGATTGAAAAAGCTGCGACAGCTGGCGAGGCGTTCTGGCCACAGCAACGCAAGGCTGGAAGGAGTTGTCGACCACTTTGAGTCTCTTAAAGAAGATATTCAGCGCTGTGGGCCCCTCTAGAGCCCCCTTAGAGTGCTCTAGCTAGGGGAGGACGCCCTGGTAGGCTTTGTATTCAGGGATTGTCTCTAGGTTTGCCTGGGAGTTTCCTCTTGGGGTTTCCTCAGAGGCGTCCTCAAGGACTGCAACGACAATGGTTGCTTGTTTTTTCTACGCCGCAGGCGTGACCGCTTGCAGGGTGCTCATGTGCGCTCCTAAGTATCGTTCATGCACTGCTTTGAAGAACGTTGTTTGGGGCTGGCGGAAGAGACAGCTCTTGCATGGACGAGTCCTGCATTGGTTGAGTTGAAAATGCCGTCAGACTAAGTTCGCTAAGGCTGTTCTGTATAGCTGGAATTAGGACCTTAGAGCTCGTAGGAGTTTCGCTGGCGTAAATGCCTTTGAAGATGCCAGGCTCTTCCTGCGTGACTCAGAGGTTGCAGAGCAGTTCGCGTGGCCCAGATATGGTGTTTTATTTTAGGGGTTAAGTGGCTTGAGTCGGGATACGCGGTCTAAAGAGAGCAGCTATAAGGGACAGTGAAAGATAGGACAAATGTGATAGAGGGGGACAATGGGAAGTGTGTTTGTGACGGGGGAACTATGGCAGACCGAGCTGATACCAAACTCTCCATACGCACATTGCAACGGAGCTGCACATCTATCTCGCCTTGGGGGTTTATTAGTTAGACCTGCTTGATATTCGGAGTTAATAGCTCCTGCAGTTGAGCCGTTTGGGATATCCCGCAAAAGCATAATTACGGAGTGAAGCAGGGGGCGCAGCAACAGCCAGTCGGCATAAAAACAACAACTAAGTGTTGGGGGCGTCTCACTGCTTGAAGATACAGCAAGCCCAACGAAATTAAAATGAGTTTTTCAGACGACATAGCTGCAGTTTCACCCAACTTTTCGTTGGGACGTTGGGACGCCGTTAGAGACTGCGAACGCAGCACTGACACTGACGCATCCAGGTGTATACGGAGCTCTTCTAGGCTACGGCGTGATTCAAGTGCCATTTGAAGAGTTAAAAATCTTTACTGGTGCCTGCAGCTGCAGAAATCGGGAATGCTACAAGACTGCGGCCTGACCAGTTGTGGCCATTGGTGACTCGGAGGGCGGGTCCGTGAAAAGGGACGACCAGGATACCTGCTGTTTTCTTTCGTAAGTAGACTAAAAACATATGCAAGTTAAAAGTCAGCAATTTTTTAAATGCTCGGTTCGAAATTAAAAGGGGCCTACAGAGGCCAGTAGTGTCCATCGTAAGCCTCAGCATTGCGGAAGCGGTCGCCGCTGCCAGTGACCCTGTGGAGGAGACTGGAGGCCTGACCGTCTAAAGTCAATTTTGACTTGAAACTAAATACTTAAAAAGCGTTATGTACTTTTACTTGGTTTGAGCAGGAGGGATCACTGGCAATACCCGACCGGCTGCGCAAAATTTGCCGCAGAGCCGCATTGTATGGCTGCGTTGGCGGCAACAAATCCGCTTGAAACACACGCCATTTGACGCCTTCCCCCCTCTCTCTAGTTCCTCTACTCACAAGTGGCATCGTAATGCCTTTTATAGATTTATTTTCACCGGATATTGCCCAGATTGCGCTGACAACCTGTCTGGCCGTGCAGCACGAGGCACACCAGCAAACGGTTGCCCCTTTTATCATTAGCGTTTTTCTTTCCAAGAAGATAAGCTGAAGGGGCTCCTCTAACTTCATTCAGGCTCTTCAACAGACGCACTTGTAAGCGCCGGGTGCCCCTCGTCAGCCTTCTCCAGGTCTCCAGAACTCACCGCTCCTGCAGTAGCCAGTTATCCCATGCATTGCAGGACACCCACAGGGCACGCGCATCTGTTAATACGATTCGTTGGTGGAGCAGAGAAAAGTGAGGGTAAGGTTGGGGGTCAAAGGGACAGGCTCCATAGTCGTTTGCTGCTCGGTGTGTGTTCCGTGTGTGCAGCTGCCGCATGTACTCAGCATAGCTTGAAAAGCCAATTTGGGGATAAACTGGTTCAATCTCGAAGGCTAATCAATGGAACCTGCGGGGGGCGAAAGCTATGCGATAGTTGCTGTCGGGTCGAGGCCTCATCCCAAGTGTGCGTACAACTGCCGGTCCTGTAAATCTGGTCTCCGTGTGCGTCCTCTAACTGGGTGTATACACATTTGCTTCTGCTGTTTTTTTTGCAGCTTTGTTCGGCCAGCTACTCGCTATAGGGGCTCTTCCGCTGTCGATCTCAACAGCTGAGGGCGACAGCCGCACACGGAGAAAGCACGCCGGCGTTTCCAAGGTAACCTATGCGCCTAGGCCTTGTGTTGCACTTTGATCTGCTTTGTAAAGGTGTTTTCACGCCAAATACATTCAATCAAAAAAAATCGGATCGAGTGGTGCGCGTGCTGCAGCATATCAATGACAGAGAGCTGCGACGTCTGCAGCTGCCCAGCCTTCTGTCGGCCTTGCTGCCACCTGCAGCGCTACTAGAAGACCAAGGACACATCAACAGCCGCGACAGCGAAGCGCTCCCAGTGCAGCAGCATGCCCTCGTAATACGGGGTGCAGCTTCGCTGGTGCTGCAGCAGTGGCTGCTGCTGGCAGCGGATGCTCTGCAGTTGCTGCGGCGCCTACTGCAGCCGGAGAAGCACCAGCATCGGCGCAGCAATAACAACACCGAGCATAACCCGTTCCTCGGAAGGCAACAGCAGCAGGATTCCAGAAGGAAAAGGGTGAGGACAGTCGAAGCTCACAGAGAAGACGAAAGAGAAGATGACAGGGAAGAGCAACACGAGGATGCAGACGAGGCAGCAGAGGCCATCTGGGAGCGGACAGCGGTAGGCCACTAGATATTGGGGGGAATCTGCTCCTCAAATAACAAACTCCAACTAGACTGCTTAGTTTAAGTGGAGAAAACAGCTCTGGCAGCATGTTGGGGTTTTTGTGTTGGCTACGCTGTTGCGGTTCCAGCAGCTGCAACTGCAGCAGCAACACCAGCAAGGGGAGGAAGAGTCTCAGCAACGGCTAAAACGACTAGGCAGCGTATTCGCTACTCATCTGCAAGAGGCAGAGTCTAGTGTTCGAGCGAACAGGGGAAGCGCGGGTCAGCTTCTGCAACGGGGGGCCCCCGACCTCTTCAGCGCTTGCTGGGCTACTGTGGCAACGCCGCTGCGCTCCGGGGGGCCTCGACCGGGGCAGCAGCAGCAGATCGGTTCGCACGAAAGGCTTCTTGCTGCAACAGGAGATGCACATGCTCCTGGCATGTCGTGGAGACGCTGGGCGTTCGGGGGCTCTGAACCTCACATCCCCTTCCCATCAGCAGCAGCAGCCTCCAGTGCTGCAGCAGATGCTGCAGGCGATAAAAGCGCCTCCGCAGCAGCAGGTCAACTATCAGGCGAAGGAGTGGAAAACGCAGAGGCTGAGTCTGCAGACTTCGCAGACATGTGGGGCCCCCTGCCAGAGGAAGAGCAGCAAGAATACTACGAAGAACAGCAGCAGTATCACCAGCCTCAGCAGGCAGAAGGTGGGGATGCGGCTCAGGATATCTATGCAGGACCGAAAAACGCCCGCAGAAAAGGAGTGAGTTGCTGCCGCTGCTGCTACCTATATGCACTAACAGAGATTTCACGAAGCCGTTATTTTGCCGACGTGTTTCCCTCCTAATTCTTTCTACCTCCTGCGTGTGCTTCAAAAGGGCCCCGGGGTACACCTCGACACTAGCATATCACGAAGAGCAACACGCAGCAGCAGCAGTGGTAGGCCCTTCCCGAACTTGTTCAACAGCAGCATAACTGCAGCTTCACCGCGTCTCTGCAATGCTGCGAAGTACCTGGCAGCAACAACTGCTGACGTTTATGAGGTGCGTGTTGTCACCGAAACCCGCTGGCCTTGCTGTTGGCGGCCCTGTTGAGATTGCTGCTAGGGCGGCTTCTGCGGGTTTTGCTGCGGGCCCTGCTGCAGCTTCTGGCAATGAGTGTCTCTCAGCACGAATAGGCTTGGCACTGGTGCCTTTGCTGTATCGCAGATGTACGCGGTCCATCCCATTTCTAACCTTTACGGGTGGCTACAGCAGCAGCTCCTCCTCCCGGGCAGAAAGCCTGCTTGGAACCTGCTTCACAGCCAAAAAAGGGCAGCAGAAGAAGGCCGTAGCGCTGCTGCAGGCAGACCTCTGAATAAGCTGTCATCTGGCTCCGGGCCCGTGTTTGCTGCTGCTGCAGCACGAACAAGCGAGGCGCAGCAGCACAGCACAGGGGGCGGTCCGTTGCCAGGACGGGAATGGGAGGGAGACTTCACACTGTATACTGAGGCCGAATTGCAGCAGCGGCAGCAGCAAGAAAGCAGCAGCAGCAATCGAAGAAGCGGAGACCTTCTGGGAAGCGGTGAGTACGTGGAAGTGCTTCGAGGCATCTTTGACAGCAGCAGCATGCAGCAGAGGGCCACACAAACTCGCCTAACTCAAATGCGAAGGGAATCGGTAAGTTTCTGTAGCTACGCTGCTGCTGCTACCTTTCCTGCAGCTGCCACCGGCATATCCTGTGGTGAAGCTGACCGTGCAGCGTCGCGTGGGTGTCTTTGGTCTCATTTGTCGAACAGCTGCTGCTGCTATTGCTTGGTCGTGTTGCTGCTACTGTTTCTGTTGCTTCACGTTGCGGTGCCGAGCGCCTTATGCTTTGTGTTGGTTGCCTTTGATGCTAATTACCACTCTTAGGTTTATCTGTGCTACTGTTATTTGTTATTTGGCGTTTTGCCGCTTCCCCCGTTGCTGCATGCGTATTAGGAAGCTTCTAGCACTTCGCGATTGGGGAGTAGCAGGAGGGCTAGCGGGGTAAGTGCCCCTTCGTCCGAGGCATCTCTGGAGGCGTTGGCCTACGGAGACTTCCCCGAATTTGACGACTGCCCCACTGAATTTGGCGATGACCAGCAGCAGCAGGACAAGCAGCAGCACCATCAGCAACAAAATCATCAACAGGCTCATGGCACAGCCGTTGCGTCCCTCAGGCTTAAACAGCTGCTGCAGCAGTATGCTCTAACGCATCCGGATGTATCAGGGCGCCTGTCCCCGACCGGCGCGTCGCCACCACAGCAGCAACAACAGCAGCAGAACGAGTCTACAATTCCGCTAAGTCGGCTCCTTCCCAGAGGACGCGTTGACCCCCGGACAGCCTGCTGCACCTTTTCGCATTTGCTGCTGCTGCACCGGCATGGCTCAATTATACTGGAGCAGCAACCGCAGGCCCTTTCCATGTCATCAAACAACCCCTATCCAGAGTTGTTCGTACACGTGACGCAGCAGTGGAGCAAAGCAGATGCAGCTGCAGGGGTACAACAGCCAGACGAAGAGGTGCAGCCACAGCAACAGGAGGAAGACGAGCAGCAGACGCACCTGCAACAGCAGCAGCACGATCAGCAGCAGCCAAATAGGCCACCCGATGATTTCAGGCAAACGCATGACAAAGAGGTGACTTCTACTTCCTCAGAGCAGAAGCAGCGCGAGGAGGCAGAGCAGTATTGGCAGCAACAGAAGCAAGCTTCTAAGAGAGGGGGATTCAGGTCAACAGGTCTTACGCCCGGGGAAAGCAGAAACTGCAGGGCTCCGAGGGCGCCTTGACGGTATCCGTTCACGGAAGGCGCCCCTTGTGTTAATTTTCCTGTGCCCTTCTTTTCTCCGTCTAGCTTGCTTTTGTCTAGAGCATTATGCTCTTGGGCTTCCCGCTGCTGCCGCCTATCCTGCCCCGTCCCTGTTGTCCCTCTTGTGGGGTTCTCATTTTCGTTCTTGTTCTTGAGACAGGTGCAGCAGCTGCGCCCTGGTTGCCCTGCCCTACCATCAGGCGCAAGGCGTCAAGGGACCCAGCAACAAGTATTGCTGGAGATTCGGCAGACACTTCACTTGAGTTTCTCTAGATATCTCTGTCTGCCATTAGGTGATTGTCTGCACAGTTCTGTGTACAATGTATTCCATACGTTCCGATAATACAACTAAATCTTTGTCCTAGATGGACGTGTTTATCTGCGAATGGCCGAACCTTACAGCCCCACATTACTTCTTTACGCTTGTAAATATAAGAGCATATGCATGTAATTATATGCAGACTGCGCTCCCACTCCTGCTATAGATTACAGAATCACACGGGGACTTCCCGAACAGCGCTTCCTCGTGCTTGTCCCTTTGGTAAGGGGAAGCAAAGATGTACAGGCTCGAAGGGGTAGCCTTGAACACCGATCAGTGCTTAGTCGATATAGGCCAGGCAGTCTGGAATGAACAAGAAGTGGATTTCATGCTTATATTTGCGCTAGGTGCGGCAGACTACCGCCTAGCGACAAGCATCTACAGCTAGCTGGTGACTCGCAGCTAGCCAATCAGCAGACGCTTGTAATAAAGCGCGACTGTTTGCATGCAGCCAGGACAGCACATCTCAACGCCAACATGGGGTCCTATCGGAGCAGCTGTAGCTGCTGGATAGAGTCCTTCGTCCTCTTGCTTTGCCTTGTGGAAGGCCTTCCAACCTGCAACTACCTTGATAGGCAGATGGACAGCTACACTGACTTCCTATTCAGCCATAGCCCTGTGAGGCATCTGCGAAGTATGCCCATGTGCAGTTAGTTGGGGGAGCCTGACAGATGAAGTAGGTAACAGCCGGGAAGGGCAAGCAGTTGCTCCCTCTACTGCGCCCCCTTCCTGAATGTCTCCTCTGGCTTTCCAACCCCTTGACGCCGTTGGTGCTCCTTCCGACCCAGCAGGGCCAGCAGGCGCAACGCTGCAGCCAGCTGCTGCTGCAGACTCATCGCGGAGAAGGGGGGGACCTGAGGCCGGCACAGTCAAGCGAGAAACATAGCAGGCACACACACATATTAGAGACACAAAGGGAGGCTTGGTTAGGAGGGTGAGCTGCCTCCCACACAAAGGCGCAAGCTTCTCCAGAAACCATACCACATGGCTCATTAGGCAGCTAGGTAGCTGGCTACTACCCACATGCCTGATAAGCACGTTTGTGCCTAGCAAGCTAGCTAGCAGCCGGTAGGCCTTAAATGCTTACGTGCACGAACAATGAGGCCACTCCGCTCGTTTGCCCCTCGTACAAGCTCTTGAAGCTGGGCCCAAAAGGAAGTGCAGATACCAGCGGCAGCGGAAGTGACAAAAAGAAGTATGCAGAACGATGAGCCCCCTGAACACCTGAACGAAAAAGTGCAACTGGTGAGGGGAAGCGACTCACTAGAGAAAATTGCAAACGAAGCAACCCGCATCATCGGAAACGCTGCAGGGGAAGCCCAGATTCCTCAGGTCAGCAGCAACAGGCTGAAAGGAACACACAGCAGCAAACAGCAAAGACAGCACCCAAACAATGCTGCTACACAATGGCCAGAGGCCTTGAAGGGACGCCACTCAATAGCGCAAGCAACTAATGGGCTAGATTTCCTCTCCAGCAATTTTCATTACAACTGAAAATGCACATCAAAAAGAATTCCGCCGCTTCTGACCTCCAGACACAACGATGAACGTAGGTAGGCCTCTAGGGGCATGGAACTCAAGATAACTTCGGAGCTGGGCCGACAACCCCGGGAGTCCGTGCATGGGAAACGAGCGTCTTCACACAGAAGCAACGGCAGCAGCAGAAATGGCGGCGGGTTCAAGTTGGTCAGGGCTTCCTACGGGTCTCCGGCTAGGCAAATACCAACAAATGCTGAAGAAACAAGCAAAATGGAAGAAACCGGAGTTCGTTATTTTACCATTTTTCGCAAACTTCTCAAGCCGCCACGTTTGGCTTTGCATGCTGACACCGAAGTGCAACGCCAAGGCTAGAGGCTCCGTAGTCGTGTCTTCTGCAGAGTGTGTGGGTCCCTCCTCTGTCTCCTCGTGGGTTCCTGGAACGTCCGCGAGTTCCTTCGCCTCAAAAGACGACAAATACGATCTCGCTTGTTCATCCTTGTTGCCGAGCGCAGAATGGATACGAGGCACGGCAGCTGTGACTGCCTCTGCTGACACTTCTAACACTTCCCAGCCGCAGAGCTCAATAACCGCTGGACACTCAGCGGGGGTAACTCCGACAGGAGCGTCATGGGGCCCGGAAGCCGGCGAGCCGCCCGGGTCCCTGGGGAGTTCCCCCGTCGTAGAAGAGGCCAGCTTGCTATTGAGAGCTGCTGCTAGTTGTTGCACTAGGGCGGCGGATGGGTTGTCCGAAACGTTCCAAAAGGGGCCGAAACCAGTTAAGTAGACACGGAGGCTTGGGGGGACCTCTGAGCCGCCATCTCCAGGCCTTGCCATTATGGATTGAACGGCCCTGAGGCAGACTCTCTAAGGTCACCTGGATAGGACATAGAAAAAGAACAAAGCAAGTAAACAGTCTTGAGGGACAAAATACAAGCGATAACCAGAAAAACAAGGAACAATGCTGAGACGCCTACAACGAACGACCACGGAGGTGGGACCAAGCTTCCAACACTTGCCTACTGACAAGAATAAAACATTTGAGCAAACCGGTGACAAAGGAAAACATGTCCGAACCAGGAATCGAACCTGGGTTTACACGGCCACAACGTGTTGTCCTAACCTCTAGACGATTCGGACCAGGAGCCGCCGTGCTCTCGCTGCTCCCTGTGCTTGTTCAGCTTGCTTGCAAGCGTTCGCTGAAATTTTCGAATATAGCTTGAGTTAGCATTAATTCAATTAAGGGTTTAGGGTTTAGGGTTACTCTCGGGGATTAATGTCTCACCCTACTAATGCGATTGTGTCAACGCGGTCTCCTGGTCCGAATCGTCTAGAGGTTAGGACAACACGTTGTGGCCGTGTAAACCCAGGTTCGATTCCTGGTTCGGACAGTTTACCTATTTATGTTTATTCCGTAACTTCCTGATGCAGGGATTCAGCAGAGTAGAACTATATTTTTTTCTGCAGTTCAAGGCTCTAGAGAGACTGGCCCCCCACGATACCAGCCATGCACGTATTCGTTGTCTGTAGTGCCTGCACCGCTTGTGGTGCTTAGATTGATGATAGCACAATACATAGCAAAAAGGAGCCCTTGACTTCAAGCAGCGCTTAGTCCGATGAAGTTCGCCTCGGCAGTGGCACTCCGCCAGCTGGAGGCTGCGTTGAGGAGCCTTGGGCTTAATTGTGTCCTTCCCGCCGGCGGGGAGAGAAGCCGCAAGGAGTTCATTCTGACAACATTGTTGAAGCTGCAATATCTCATAGAGCCCCAGCAATTCTCAGCTGAAAGGGACGGGGGAGAAGGAGAGGCGGAGCTGCCGCAGGCGGGGGGAGCCGGCAGGCAAAGTGACCTTGATGAACGAGCACCTATCTTGGGGGTGCGAGAGGCGAAATCCCCCAGAGACCAGTTGAAACTGCTGAAGCGTCTAGCTGCCTTCATGCTCCAGAGAGTGGGTGTTGCTCTAGACCTGCAGGTCCTCTTCCGCGCAGAGGCAGATGCAATATGTGAGCTGTTGCGGCTCGCTGAAGCCCTCGCTGATGCCGCGAAGCGGGCACTACAGGGTCAAACAACTAGACAGGCGGGAAGAGCGACTAGTCACTTACAAGTTGGAGAGGGGGGAGGAGGAGGTATCGGGACTGAAAAACGTGATATTTCACAAACTGTGTAGGCTCATGGGTAACTTAAAGAGGGGACAGAGTGTCGTCTGTCGAAGGCGTAATGCGGGTCTAATACGCCGGCGCGGTTCCTCCAAACACTCTCAGCTGCGCCCTAGAGCACTGGTTGGAAAAGTTGGGTTTCTCACGCTGTACAGTGGGTTTTGAAGCCCCTAGCCTGTTGCATGTGACCTTATTGTGTTGTTGTGGCTCGAGGCGCAGCAAAGATGCAGCTCAGACAGTGCAACAACAAGTAGAAAAGGTCCTCGAGTCAGTGCAGAGCTTCTATGGAGAAGAACAGACTGGAGAAAGGAGAAAAGCCAAAGAGTTTTTGCGAGCCATCTTGTCCCCACAAGTATCCTCGAGGAGCCCTTTTGCCGCTGCAGCTGCCGTAGCGCCCAGTAGCAGCAGCAGTAGCAGGGCAATGCTGGGGGATCAGCTGGGTCGGATTCGCGAAGAACTAGCAGATGTGCAGAGAAGCAACGAAGCGCTCGCTTCCCAAGTGCAGGAGCTGAAGGAGAAGATCCTCGGAGCGGAGCGGAATGCAGACCGGCTCAGCAAGCAGCTGCTGTTGCTGGGGCGTTCTGAGAACTCCGCTCTTGCGGCTGCTGAGGAACAGCAGCAGCGTGAGATGCAAGAACAGCTGCGCCAGCTGTATATACAGTACGCACGAAGGTCTGCTGTGTGCGACACACTTACCGCATCAGTGGAGGCTATTGCTGGCCGCGCCGAGGCAGTAGCAGCGCAGAACAGGCTTCGCCTTCAGGAGGCCAGGCAACAGCTCCGACTTGAGCACGCCGCAGCAGCATCTGCCACTGAGACCCAAACTAATGTAAGATGCTCACACCAGTGGGAAGATCCTGCTTCCCTCCCTCACCTGGTCCCTGCGGATCTGTTCTCTCTAGGATCTCAACACATTCAAACATGCCCCGTGAGAGTGGGAGCCCACGGGCGCCCCCCTCGCTGCCGCTGTTGCTGCAGCTGGCTTGACTACAGCAGCACCATCAGCGAGATCAACGGTCCCACCTACGCTTATATCCCCTTTAAAGCGTGGAATTCTGAAACGATCCCACGAGATCTAGAGGTTAGTTAGTAACAGTCTTATCTGCAGCTTTCTGAATGCTATGTGTAGTTATTTGTTTATGCGCTGTCGGTGCAGTGTATGGACACCCTCTGTGGAGGGATGTCTGAGGACATGGGTCTGACCCTGGCCTCCTCTGAACAGCTCTGTACAGAAGGCAGCGAACTCGACCTCGGCGGTATATAATATATCTCGAGCAGCTGCCTGCCAATCCCCCATATCTGCAGGGGCTCCATATGAGACTGTAATCCCAGTGTCCCCTGTTGAGTGCTGTAGCATTAAGCTTAAACAGTTACAAGCGAGCTGCGTGTCACCTACAGAAAGCTGCTCTCTCAGCACAAAAGATTCACTCAAAAATCCTCAGGCACCGATGATGTGACAAATCGTAAGAAGGGCCATCAGGCCCTCAAGGGAAACAATTCGCAAAAAAAGGCATTGTTGCTGCATGCAGCTAACTTTTCTCAGCTGCCTTGGGCGCTGACTGGCGGCATTTCCGCTTGACAGCGTAGGTGGCAGAATGCTTCTTTGCAACAGATGCATTTAATGCTTTGGTCTTGGAACTGCCATCGCTGGTCCGGGGTGCCTGCTCTTGTTTTTTCCTTTTCTCCCTTCCTACCTGTTGGTCCATGGCTCTGTCGGCGCTGCTTGCCCCCGTTGCCCCTGCGCCCTCGGCCATTTCAGCAGTTCCGAGTCCGCATTCTTTCCTCTTTTTAGCAAGGGAGGCGGCGATGGCCCAGGCTCGCCTCTTAGCCTTCATGGCGACAGCTCTGCGGGACAAGGGCAACGAATCAAAGCACAACTAAACGCTCAAAAGAAGGCCTAATTCTGGGACCCGCCTTTCAGATGCAAGAACACAGGCTAGAAGGGTAGCAGGGGGATACAACTCTATGC
>CAJFCZ010000328.1:0-15791 GCA_904066245.1 Eimeria sp. OTU-Y
CGAACAGGTTCTACGGTGCTAATCGTTTCTAATAGTAATACGAGTAGTTCCGTGGACAAATGTTAGAGCAAAATAGTTCACCGAGCCGAATTTCGGTGCCAATCCGTTCTCCCCAAGCTTGGCGGTCGGCCGGGCCAGTTCCTAGAACCGTGGGGGCACGGGCGTGGGGCCGCCACTTTACGGCCCGCCCGCGTTACCGCGGTGACTCTTCCTCTAGCGAGGGTGTTGGCTATCCTCGGCTAACTACGTTGACTCTACGATTTGGTTTATTAAACTTTAAATTCTTAAACATTATTATAAATTTTAGTATTATTTTGTCCACTAGATGTCTACAGCAGTGCATTGTAGTGCCAATGCACTACAAAGAGGGCATTGCACGCTTACTGTCAAATCGACTGTACAGTTGTTGCCAGAGTTCTGATAGAAAACGAGGGTCACAATCGGAGATGAGGCGTTCTGGGAAACCACGATAACGAATGAAGCGGTCAGCTAGGCGCTCCACAGTATCTGCTGCAGTAAATGGTCTATTAGGGGGAACGAAATGCTAGGAGAACCAACTAACACTAATATGGAGTCATGCCCAGCTGTAGGGAGTGGGACATCGGCAACAAAGTTGAGACTCACATGGCTCCGCCTGCGTGAGGGAGTGAGCGGCTGTTGAAGGAGCCCAGCTGGTTTCTGGTCCAGTGATTTCGATGTGCGACAATGCGCGCTCTGCCTGTGTATTAATGTAGGAAGGCATTCCTGGCCAATAGTAATGCATTTCAATAGCCAAGCTCTTCTTTTGACCCGTATGCCATGCTGTCACACGATCGTGATGCGTATACAGAACATCTGTAAGGAACACAGGGAACTGTGGGGCAAAGATGCGCCATATGCCTTGAATGCAGGTGCCCGAGTGAGGCACAGCATAACTACAGGTAAGTTGGGGGCTGCGGAACTCGAATGGAACGGCTTCATCAGTTTGTCGGACTGCAGCGTTATAAGGGTCGTGGAAGACTGGACACTTGGAATAAACCGTCGACCAATCAAGGGTGTCATGAGAGTTTGCTGGCTTCTGAGAGTCCGATGTAAGTTGTTCGTTGCCTGGGTTGAGCGCAGGCGTCGAAAGCGGAGTCAATGACAGAAGGATGCGTTGTTGAGGTGTACTGGAACGAAGGCCTGCTACCTCTCTATAGTTTAGAGGTCATCCCTTCGTGTTGTGAGTCTGGTCGGAATGTTCAGCTGCTAACAAGAGTGATGCTCGTGATCTTAGTAAGGGGGCAGCGTGTCCATCGCTGCTGGATAGCTGGTGTGAAGTAGAATAGCAAGGGAGTCAAGAGAGCGCATCTGCTACCTGGTTATGCGCACCGTGTAAGTAAGTGATAGTAAGATCGGGGAACTCAACAAGGATGTCTAACCGCCGAGCAGTACGTCCACGCAGAGTGTTGGACGCCTTAAGCTGTTGCAAATATGCGAGGGGTCCATGATCAGTGTGTACCGTAAACTTAGCAGCTCGCAGCACGTGAAACCATTTCTCCAGAGCGGTGACCAAAGACCATGGTTCTTGATCGTATATCGAATATTTCTGCTCAGTGGAGTTCATAACCTGACTGTGGAACCCAACTGGCTTGCCGGCTTGCTCCAGCACCGCTACGATAGCAAACCCTGAAGCATCTGCGCACAGGTCGAAAGGCTCCGAGGTATCGAGAACTTGTAAGGTTGTATAATCGATTAAACGCTGGTTATGCTGCCGTGCAGCTCGTGTATGAACCTCGGGCCACTGAAAGTGGCTTACCTTACGAATTAGATCAACGGGAGGTCGGGTGACCCCACCGTAACCAGGCCCCATAAACATGCGACAACAGGTTCCAGTGCCGAGAAATTGTCGCACTTGTGCCTCGTTCGCCAACACCACCGGCAATACCCGTATGGCGTCTATCTTATCTGCAGCGGGTTTAAGCCTTCAGCACTAAACGTATATCCCAAGTACGTGTGTTCTCGCTTCTCAAGCTTGCATTTTCGAAGCTTCGGGTAGAACTAGTGGTTGGGGAAGATGCTTAGCAGTTGTCGCAAGACGTTAGCATGACTAGGGAGATCAGGACTACAGATAAGAACATCATCAAGATACGCTGTGACTCCCTGACCTAACAAGGGTTGTAGATAGGCATTGACATAAACTTGACAAGTTGCTAGAGCACCCTTAAGGCCAAAGGACATATTTGAAGAGTGAAATAGCAGGGGGTAAAGCTGTCTTCCATCGATCTTCCTCGGTCATGTGAATCCGATGAAATCCAGCTTCGACATTAAAAGTACAAACATATTTAGTGCCCCCCAGCATTTTCAAAATACTTTGTTGGATTTGAGGTGATGGGAAGCCATGAGCTATCGTAGGAAGATTCAGTGCTTGATAGTTTACAACCATCGGCATCTTTCGTCTCCCTGAACCATCATCTGCCTTATCTGCCATCATCGTAGGAACACAAGTAGGGGGGTACGTCGGCCCTATCCACCAATTAGCCGACAAGTTGGCTATTTCCTGCTTGTGGTATTGAAGCTTATCTGGAGTCATACGGTAGAGTACAGATTTTGTAGGGAGTTTCCCAGGCAGCAACAGGATGTGCTGATCGTGTGGACGCCTGGGGAGCAACAGCGGAGGCAGGTTATTGGGTGAAACCTCCCGGTGTGTATGCAACATGTCTAGTATCACCAGAGGCGTATCCTGTGACTCCTGTGAATCCATTCACTTATCGAATTTTGAATATTCCAATTTAGCCGTAGCCCAGGAGGACTCCTCAATCCCAACTGTTGCCAGGATGGCAGGAGCTTGAGGGCTGGCTTGTCTGGTGTCTGTGGTGTAATTCCGGGTCGTATCACAGCACAATGGCCCTTGTCATTCACCTGCAAACCTAAGTTCCACTGTCTCTCCGGCTTCAGGTAAAGCGAGGATGAGGTACAGCCCTTGCACTGGCTACCTGAGATACTTCGTGTTCGTCTTAGCCTGTTGAACTATAGAGTCGATCGGCACTTTTATTCCTGCTTTGACATGGGACATATCTCTTAGGCGGCGGACGTAATAAGACTGCAGCCTCCTCCGATGTCATTCTTGCCATTTGTCTGGCAACTATGTCATATGCCTGCTCCGCGGGATTCCGCTGACACGCGTCTGGAGTGCTGTTCCCTTTTGGTGTCTGCAGAAGTTCAGACTACCCGTTCACATAGGTTCCCAGCTTATCAGACTGGAAAGGCCAATCGAATTTATGCTCAGTCAGTCAGTCAATTCAAAGTATTACATCATAAGGAACAGGACCTACTAAGAAATCTCTCAGGAAACGCTCGTCTCCGCACCGCACAGTTAGTCTCCTGACAATACGATTAATAAACAGCTGTTCGCCATTGGCCATTGTAAACATATACTTTTCTGACGTTTGCCGCACCTTAAGCTGTAAACTGTCAAATCTCTTCGGACTAATAAAACTTCTCGATGCTCGTGTATCTAAGAGCGCCTCGCAATGACTCCCAACTGCGTCCATTCGTAGGACTTCTGTCTATCCCACATTGCACAATACACCCTGTTTGTTGGAGTCGTCTCCTACACAGATCCCACGCAGCCACGGAGGTATAACATCTGTCTCCTCTGGTACACAACCCCCTGCTGACTCCCCTGCTTGCTTTGTACCGCTGTTTCCCGAATCATGCCATGTCTCCTGAGGTTGTACCCTTGCAGACTCTGACTCACTCGTCTCTGTTGATAGCTTCTAGAACACTTTTGATTCCTTAGCACCTGCCCTATCTAGACTCCCCAGATCTTTCAAGGTCTTTTTCCACCCAGGAACGGCTGGAATGGAATTCGGTCCTGCCGCTAGTGCACACATGACCCCTTTACCGTAATTCGTTCGCCTAGTACATTCGTCTCCCTTAACGAATATGCTTGGTCGTTTAAACGCATAGATCTGCCAGCGTTATTACGTGTCGACTGCTGCTCGGATCTTCCCCTGATCTCAATTCGTACTTGGCCACTTGCGGGGCAGTCTGTAGAGTAGTGTCTCATGCCTCCACACTTCTTATACATTTCCCCCGCTCTCTTAGTATGCTCGCTTGTACTGGGACATGCGCTCCCCTGATGTCCACTTCCCTTCCATTCATAGCAGTCTATGGGCCTTCCCCCAGTTTTTCCTTGGCTTCCTTGGCTCGAGCAGATTCCCCCTGGCAGCCCCGCTTCTCGGACCCCACGAATGTCCCCTTCCAGTGCCTCTAGTACAGTCATATTAGGGTCGTAATAGTTCTCCACAGCGGTTGCTGATGCTTCCCAGGTGCGGTACCGGGTTCCCCCCTCTTTAGTGATCTCTAGGTGGATATTGGTTGGCAACTCTGCACAGTAGAATGCCAACATTTCTTCCTAGCTAACCGCAGCCCTCCGCTCTACCAGGGCTAAGAACTGTTCAGCGTATTCTGAAGGACATCCCTTCCACTACGCCCTAGCCAACTCCACTAACAGCTGGTGCTCCGACAATTCACTGCAGAACTTCTTTCTCATCATTTACGTTACGGTCTCCCCATCCTTTAGGTCTATAGTCCTTTGTAGATATGCCCAGCACATCATGGGCGGACCTGCAAGGTAACGGATGAGCTCACCTCTCCACTGCGTCGGCTCCACTCCCATTCTAACCAACGCGTGCTCACTGTGTATCGGGAAGGCTTCCATTGTACTGCCTTCCTCGTATCGCAAGGGTGGTGCGCTCTACGGGGCTCTTCCCTCCCTGGGTCGCTCCACATCTCCCTTGACGATGTCCATCAGAGCTGCGAAGCGCTCCAGCAGCACATAGGGTCCTGTTGCAGTGCTTTCCCATCCAGTCAGTGGAGAGGACACTACTGTTGTCTGTCTTTGTCTTTGTTGCTCTTCTGGTGCATCGGACTTTGTGGTTCCGTACAGTGGCCTGCTGGTTGCCCACTGGGCATTCGGTGTGTGGACACTTTGGGTCCCATCCGTCGGGTTTCCCGCATGACCCGACCGTTGCGTAGGCGCATTGCTCATAGATCTCTCCACACACGTATTGTAAGGCTCAGCAAATTCGTAATTATCTGTGCCCTGCGTTGGGCAAAGAAGCTTCCCGGAATCGCCCCCGAATGTAGTGAACAGAGTACTCTACTGTTACTACGTATGGTGGCCCCTTTGGGTTTACAATCTACATCTATGCGCAATCTAGGCAGATATTCCTTCAATGATCTAAGGAAATAAGCGGAAGTCCTTAGACATATTCCAGTGACTTAAACTTTAGTTATCGAAAATAACAATTCTCTGACTCTGCAGTGAGGCAGGGTCTCAACCTCAGCATCAGCCTCACAGACAGTCCCAACCTTGTATGGCGGCGAACATACTTGGTTTGGGTTATCTTACTTTCTATATAAATTAATGCAATTAATTTCTTTTAGTTTGTTCTCGTTCAGCTAACTACTCCTCTAGAGGTTCTATTTGAGTTCCATTGTATTGCCTGTGCACTACAATAGCCCTTGAATGGGGTCTCCCGTTGCACAACACGTGAGAGGAGCTCAAGCATGAGCTTGTCTTTATGCATACATGAGAACAATATGAAGTCATTTAGATAGGGAAATAAGGTCACTAGAATTGGGGTGTTAGGCATTAGGCCAAGCTCAGGACTGGCTCATAAGCGTGTACCACAACAGGGACGATGTCCCCTGCAGGGCCACCCCGGAGAAAAGACAGTTCTTCCTTTAGGGCGAAATTAGACAATTTTAACCTTATTCGGGATAATTTAGAGGAAATTCCTGTGGGTAATGCAAATGTGCGAGTTTGCGCCTGTGAAATAGTCGCAAGTTGCATACGAATTGACTTCTTTAGTGCATTGCATTGGGGCTCTGTTCCGGGGAATGTTCTAATTTTCTGCCGTAGCTGCGTTGCTAACCTAACTTGTAGGAACCCTGGGACCTCTAGCGTCGCGTCATGGGGAGAACACCAGTTGTGCACCTACGCAACGGTGGGACGATAGGAGCTCCTAATTCGATCCTCCGAATTATGCATAATACTGGAGAGACTAGTCGCGTAGGGCACGTAGACGCCCAACTGCCGACACCTGTGGACCATGAGGAGAGCGTCGATCACAACCAGCCGGTCGCCGTAAGGAAATCCATGGTAGATACGCCTCAGATAGACTACGCTAGGCAAATATCCCGCTTACGGGCAGGAGCTAGCACAGATGCAAACATTTCTACAAAGAATCACTCAGGAGCAACTTCCAGTTATCTGGCCACCGTTACCTCGTGAAGGGGGACAAGGGGGACAAGACATGAAGAGCTTTCCGGATATAGTGGAGTTCCCGTTTATGAAGACTGGCATGGGAAAACAATGAAGGGGCATCGAGCTAGGGGAGTATCCCGAAGCGGGTGTTCTTGGGTAATCGCTAAACCTAAAAGAAACCGGTGCAGACACCACGGGTTGGTGGCGTTGAAACGCGAGATGCTCTTATGCTTCAGAAGAACGAATCGTGAGACACTTCTGCTCCAGATAGCTAATAACCAGTGACTTGGAGACTATCAGAAGTATTCTGTCACTTTTGCGAAAATAGTGGCACGGCTAGCAGCGAGTTCAGCCACAGACCCCACTGGCTATTTCTTAGCTAACTTACCCTTCGAGGTGAGCAAGGAAATAACCCGCAGGAAAACTGCCCAGTTTAACAATTGGAGGGAAGTAGCAGCAATTTTAGCTTATATGCAGGCTCCGTAAGCAAGCAGCCTAGGACCTCTGACGGCATCCGCACGAGTTGAACCTAGAACTCACTACAAGGCCGATTAGGGCCAAACGAAGTGTGCCAATAGTGGAAGTACGTGTAAATTGCCCGGCACCGAACTATGGAGGCAGAACAATGTGCCATTAATGTAGTGGGAAGGGGCGCCTGGACAGAAGATATCCCTCCAGCGATGCGAAGGTGCGTATGACTGGTGAAACGTGCAGGAAGCGTGGGGGACTGGGGTACTAAGGTAGAAATTGTCCAACGCCTGGTCGCACAAGGATCGAAACCGAAGGCAATCATAGACAGCAGCCGCCACAACGCAGTGAACGGAAGACTGAACGTATAAAAGAGAGAGCCAAGGCGGAGGGAGGCAAACGTGCTAGGCACACAACTCATGGTAAAGGGGCTCTGTGTGCAGGAGCAACAGGGCCTATCCGCATTCTACTCTCCATACTGTAGAGGAAAAATATGCTTGATAGAGAAAATCGAAGATGTCCAGGGTCTCAGGCAGCAAGCAGATGCACGCAGTAGCCAGTTGAGCAGAGGAGGTTGGAGTCAACACTGTTGCGGAGAGAAAGGGCAGAGCGTGAACTGGGAGAGGGCAATAAATGAGGGGCTAAGGTGTCTGAAGAAAGTGTGGATCAAGGGGAGAGTCAACTCGTATCGCGCTGGTGGCAGGAGGTCTGTGCAGGCGCAGGGGGTGTACAGTGTACTGTGGACACGACACCAGCGGTCCACGTTGATGTGGCTAGGAGTGGTTGTGCGGCACAGCTAGAACCTGGCGCTTCGAAAAGCCACTAAGTCAGTCGAACGCTCACAATTTAAAGTGCGGTGGCTTCCAGAAGAGTGTGTTTTCACTGTAGCTGAAGGTGAACAGTTGCGTAGTGATCGCGTTGTGAAAGGGTTAACGATGCGGAGTGGACCCGACCGTTTGGCAGGAGATTTCCTATTAGGTCCTATCCGTTAGGATACTGCCCTGAGATTTGACTGACTAACGGAGCATATTGTCGGATGGTGTTTTCAGTCCGAGAAGCTGCGAACCTACATGGATGGCAAGTAGCGCAACTGGAGCAACAAGGGGCGTTGAGTTGTGCGTTGATTGGCCACTGCACCACCCACACCCGACGCCAGCTCTGCTAATACGCCCATCGACACGCCGTGTAACGAGGGTGAGGGACAGTATCCGTGGCTAACGAGCAAGATCGAGTACTCGCATTTCTACGAATCGCTCGAGTCTACAAAGAAACGGGACACCCCACCGGAGATACTCAACGTGTTGCGGATGCACCGAACAGCCTTCCCTGACACCCTGCCAGTTGGGCTGCCGGCGAAGCGCCCACAGAACCTTCGTATTCTATTAGTTCCTGGTAAGCCACCGGCAAACTCCGCCATTTATCGTATGACACAAGACAAGCATAAGTCTCATAGGCAGGAAGTAGCTGAGTTGTCGGCAAACGGGTGGATAGAACCAGCATATCCCCTTTTCTGTTCCCCTATGAGCATGATTGATAAGTAAAGTGATGGTTCGGGGGAGGACGGTGCGTATGGTTGTCAATTAGCAGTCCCTGAGTTCTCTCACAATAGTCCCTGATTTCCCACTGACTCCTATTTAAACTATGCTAGATATGCTCGGGAGAAACAATTATTTTTTTATCCCTAACGTTGAAGCAGGGTCCCACCAGATTCGCATACTGACGCTAGAAAACGATGAAAAACTGTTCTCCGCTAGGATATGAGGGTTTTCGAATACAAAGTCATGCCCCTTGGCCTCAAGGACGCACCAGCTACTTTCCAAGCTAACATCAATGCCTATTTGTAACCTTTACTAGTACTGGGCTTATTGCCTACCTTCACGACGTTTTCATATATAATCCTGGCTTCCCTTGTCACGTTGACCTCCTGTAACAGGTGCTAAGTATTTTCCTCAACCACCAGTTGTACCCCAAGTTTCGCAAATGCATATTTGCGAAGAAGGAACTCACGTACGTGAGGTATATAATTACGGTACAGGGTGTCAAGCCAATAGCAAACAAGATAAAGGCCATACAACTATGGCCGGAAGTGATCGTGAACGAAACAGAAGCGCGCCAGTTCTTGCTGACAGCAAATTACTGCCGGATGATCGTGGGACCTGGCTACGGGGAGATCGGCCGCGCGCTCGTTGATCTTGCAAGCAAGGGCGTTCACTTTCACTGGACGAGGGGTCATACGCAAGCAGTGCGACAGCTGAAGCAGCGGTTAACCGAGTATACTGTCTTACATGTTCCCAACAGCTCGAAGCCGTTGGTATTGTACACAGATGCCCCAGAGTATCTCATCGGGGTGGTACTAGAGCAAGACGGCAAAATAAGCGGTTCGCTCAGCCAGGTTACGACACCTATTCAGCAAAAATACTCAATATATGATCAAGAGCTCTTGGCCTTGGTTAAAGGTGCCACCAACTGGTCTCGTTTTCTACGAACCAATAAGTGCACACTGATCATCAAGCACTTTCTCAACTGCAGCAACTCAATGGGCCTAAGACTTTGTTTGGAAGTACGGCTTTGTGGCTGGACATCATTGCGGAGATCCCAAAAGTTAAAATATCTTACGCCTAAGGAGAGCGAAACCAAGTGGCTGATGCACTATCTCGCCTGCCTTGTTACTCTCCCTTTCGCTACCTAAGCACACTCCAGGGCAACGCAATTCCTTTACAAGGATCAGTATCACCACTTTTGCCCGCTACCGAGCAGGCAGGGCAGGTGTATATCACCAGGAGAAGAGAGACAAGCTATACTGGCTGGCGTACGCTTTCGTACACCTAGGGGCCGCCCCCAAGCTTACCCTTCCACGCTGTCGCCGCAAGCCAAGCAGAAGCGGACTCCCAACAGCCGATGAGCACAGGCACCCGGCACCCCGATGAGCCCATAGGCTTATTCGAAGTGTCAGATCTTTTCGGATCCTTACAATGCACCGGCGAAACGGGCTGGTGGAGCTGTACAATTCGAGTTTCTCAATCGCCGACTAACTTTCGGCATTGTGACGCCTAACTTGAGCGTTCACATTTGCTGCATGTGGCGTGTCTGTGCTCCAGTCCCGTGGGTTCTTTACGTACTTTGCGAACACTCACCATGAACAGGTGACGGCTTGCCATCGCAGCCAGAAGGCGGCTTTTACGGCTTTGAGCAAGCATCATTACTGGCCAGGCATGCAAACCTACACTACGGCATATGTGTGCTCATGCACACATTGTCGCGGCTCTAAACGTGTGGAATAAAACCCCGCTGGCTTCTTTTAGCAGCTACTAATCCCATCGTTGCGCTGGAGCCATGTGATTCTCGATTTCATCACTAACCAGCCTCTCACTGCAACCGGAAACCAGTTGAAACCGGCGTTGGTCTGAGCGTCTCTGCCATCTGAGCCGAGTTTCAAAGACGGCAACGAACTACGCGGGCCCTGGCCAGTGCCAGGCATACTGTGGCAAACACGCGGATTTATGCATCCTCCCTGTCACCCTTGAAAGGCATTGGCAAAGGCTGTGTCAATAGATAGGCAGTTAGGCTGCATCTACTTGCCGTCGCCCCCCGACAACAGAATCACCTTGCAGTCGCCCCCAAGTACCGCTAGTAACTCCTGACCAATGATTCAAACCTGAATAAGCATAGACTTGAGACAAAAAGGATCTGTATATGCGACGGTCACGTTTTTGAACCCCATCACTGTGTCTCACGTTGCGTAGGGGGCCAGACATTTCCCCGACCACTTTGTCCCCTTGGCGGAGCTACTTAATGCCGTTCTTCTGTAGTTCCTTGGCCTTTTTCCTACGTCTTAGACCTTATATGGCCTTGCTTAATGCAAAAGAAGCATATATGCGGCGCTCGGTAGGCTCCTCAAGGTTCCTTGCCGCTGAGTTCGCTGGCTGCTTTCAATTACCGCTCCTAATCTCCTTGTGGGAAGGCCTGGCATTCATAGCCCTAATATCCATATGGCCTCAGCCGTTTCCAAAGCAACATTCTTCCTTTTCAGCTATGGCTGTGGAGGCGGCTTTCTTCTCCCTTTTATGCGTAGATACTGTACTATCTGAGCGAGTTCAATCCTTTCACCCCTTACGGGCCAGCCAGTTACTGAACGATTCTCCCTGGGAAATGGCCTTTCAATGAGCCAATATTACAGACGCTTTGAATTCATCATTAGGTTACTGTTCATGCGTACAGTTCTGTGGACAGTTTCCCCTACTTAAATTTTCCCATTCATGCCATAGGTTGCTCCCTTGCAGATATTATAATAAGCCTGCGCCGTAGTGCATGCTTGAAGACTTTTACGGCCCACATGTGTCGCTGGAGTGTAGAACAATTGTAGGTGTAACCACTATCGCCTTGCTTTCCGTTCTAATGAAGAATATGCTAACAGCATTTATACATCACTCGGTGCGTTTTGAAGGCGGAGGTACAGGTCAATGGCAACAAAGAACTTCTGCGCTGCCTCCAGATGACGGGCATTCTTCGTGAACTGTTCTGGATGGAAAAGAGTTTTCTGCAGGATGGGATGCAGCTATCAAGGTTATTCCAACATGTTGAGGCTCCTGAGAGTTGCTAGGTGCCCCTCCAGATGATAGATGGTGGTCGATATTCATTGTGCATGAAATGACAGTGAGTAGCTTGAAGAGTTACGCCTGAGGCACTAGCGAAGATTATTGAGAGAACCCTAAAAATTTTACTGATAGGTTGCGCCTATGTAGATGTTTTTTCGAAGCCCCCTTGTTACTAATTACTGCTATGCATCAAGCCACCCTGCTGCGGAGGTGCAATCTGTTGCTAGCACCTGCGCTCGTTAAAGATGCAGTGTTACTAAGTCGTCGAACTTATCGAAGGTTCTCCATGAGCTGCAGTGAAGCCGAAGAACTCAAGTTAAGGGCTCCTTAAACGCAGCTTACCTCATTCCCCTTTCTCTTCAGGTGCCCTCGGGACAGTAGCCCAGGGCCATGGGCTGTGGGAGAGGGGGCCGATGATGAATTCCAACGTATTTCGCTGCAACTGGTGATGCACGTCAACCTCACCCACCAGCACAACGAAGCCTTTCTTGCTACACACACCACCCCTAAAGGGAATAGTTTAGAGCTTATACTTGCGCACAGGCTGCATTCTGAAGCCTAGTGAATGATCAGCAGCCAGCATCGGGAAGATTATGCTACAGTACCTCTCTGCTTACTTGCGTGCAGACTGCCTGCGCATTGTCCGATACGCGTTTTCTCCACACGGTTACTGCATGCACTGATGAGGCTTGGGCTTGGCTGTATATTAATCTGCCTTGCAGTACTAGTTTGGGCAAAGTGTATTGCAGCACATCTCAGCCCGCCTCATCGTAGGCCGCCGCATCTCGCACCGGGCCGAGCGCCTTTCGCAGTTGCCGGTATGGGGCCTGGGGCTGGATAGGTGGTCAGGTGCATTTCTAGAAACCTGTTGCAAACTCTTACCTGAAATATTTTAACTCGTTCACTCCTGGTGATCATACCAAGGACCTTCGTTACAGGCAACAGCTTCCCAAGTCCATTACACACGCACAGCCGAAGGATGCTAGAAGCCATCTGAACAACTTGGATACTCAGGATGGGCTCTTGCATTCACCTTTTCCCGTTGCAGCGCTGTATACAATAGACTAGCCCACAAGGCACACACACATACGCAGACGCGGCGGATCGTCCCTAGGCCGACTGTAGCGCCGCGGCACTACAATGCGACTCTTCTGGCACCCCTAAAGAACTAGCACATGTAAGAACATACGAAAAAGAACATTTAGAGTGAATTTTGTCAATTCGTAGAAGAAACAACACATGTTTGGTAGATGCGCTCGTCGATAGCCTTTGGGTAGGGCTGGCTACGATGCATGCTCTGCAGACGAAGCGCTGAACCCAAAGGGGTCAGCGACGGGAGCTCAGACTCAATTCTTCGTGCTTTTTGATACCTTTAAGGGACTTTATATTTGATTTAAGGTTTTAAGCAGTTAACTGCTGTCTATTAAGGGTTGTGCGCTGGGTGCAGCGTAGCAGACAGGTGTGCACCCGGTTACCATATGAGCTGTAACAGCATAGTGACGGAGCTGTTCACTACACCTGTCTTCGGGTGAGTGGATATAGAGCACCAACGTTCGTATTACCTTTAGCTTAGTGACAAAGGGAAAACATATTCCGGAATATAAAGGAAACATACATGGTTTCACATCTACACATGAAAATATGCAGAAACAAGCATGACCTCACATCTCCGTGGAGTTGAGCGCTCACGGTCACTGCAAAGGCCCCGAATTGTGCCCCCTGATGTAGGCGAGCGGCATCCTCCTCGAATCACTCTGTTCACGTCTACATTAAGATTCGGAAAACATTATTTTGTGCATAAGAAACAATAATACATCAGTTTGACCCACAAAGTGCTTGTGTTTTCGGAATTCTTATCTGCCTCTGTGACACTGCTAGCGAACGCTGCAGACGTTGCTCTACTACAGGCCTCTTCTATTCCCAGCGCAGCGATGACTATCCTAAACGATCAGGCTCCCACGTTGGGCCAAACTGCCTTTCCACAGGTACAGAGGTACGGACAGGCGAGGCCGCCGCTCGTAGCTGTTGCCACCCTGGTCGCCACCCTTGCAACGGTACTCTTGGTCCTACAGTGCTTCCAGTTTCTCCACCTTGGTAGAAGTTCGAAGACTTACAATGTGACTAAGAGGAGACTTGCGGTAGGAGGTTCAGACTCATGCGACGTACGTCGTGGAAAGCAGTCATCCCCACGTGGGGCTCTAGACATGGATGGCGTGTGACGCACGTGGAGGTAATGTATGCATGCGAGTTATTGGGTTGCCGAAATGCTCAAAGCAAGCACAGAAGCATATATTATCGCATGGACTTGTGGTTGCAGACGAATTCCTTTGCTGGTGATCTCGGTTCACTGTAAACGGCTACGCGTTCTACGTGCAACGATGGAAACTTTCGCGGACAGAAAAGAGTCAAGGCATCGTCCTGAATGCTCGCTGAGCCGTTTTCGTGGATGCAGGCACACTAGCGTACATTTGCCTATTTTTGCGGATTTAGGGCGAGATATCCGATGCAGCCTGATGCCCATTGCAGAGGTTGGTTGTCAACTGTGGCTTGCAAGTGTGCATCAGAGGGAAATGCCGTTGTGACAAAACAGCTGCGACCTTTCGAAGCCTTGTTTCCGTACATTTAGACAGCCCAAGCACATAGCGCATTTAAGTGCGCCAGCTTCCCCAGTCTGAAGCACTTTTTGCATGCCTCGCCGAGTAGCTAATTTAGCCTCCACCATCCTTGCCAGCTGATAGACGCAACTCGGTGCATCTGAAGTTGTCATTGTGGTTAACTCTTGCACCGCGAGCTAGGAAAACTGCAGAAGGAAGCGCATCTAAATGGTCCCACTTCATGACCGAAACCAGCAAGACTACGCGGAAACCCTTTGCACGCGTTGCCGTAACCTGTACGTTGGAACAACGTTGAGTGGCCCTGGCCGTACGTGTTTGTATAAGGAAGTGTAAACTTACAGGAGAGGTGAAAATTTGGCCCGGTCTATGCGTGCGATTCTCCAGTGTTCTAAAAGCATTGACTGAATACAGTGACGAGGTGCCTCCATGCGGATTTGCTGGACACAGCCTACCATCACAAGCTGTAACAAGCTATAATGGCAGTCGGTGATACAGTATCTCCTTCGCGAGGTACAAGGCATGAGTGGCGAACATCGATTTATCGACACGGGTTTGAGCGGAACGGAAGTGACGCCGATCGCTGCAGTTTATTACGCTCGGCGGAGACAAGCGCGAAGCAAGCCCTTCACACGAATGCACGTAATGCTTCCCGTGCGCCTTGCAAGTGTTGGAACGCGATGGACATTTCATCTGAGATTCTTGTTGGTCTTTAAGCGAGCAGCGGTTCGACAAGGTCTCCGTATGCAGATAGCTGCATCGCTTTGCAGATGGTATTGAGTTTGTGCTCGGTACCTTTACCGTTATTGGAATCAGGACCATTTGCCAGTAGGAATGTTCGCCGTTACTCGCGCAGAACAAGGGCTTGCGCATTGGAGCTTAGCGGCGTTGTGCGCCTGTTGAAATGCGCGGGTCTGTGGCCACGGCATGTTAAGGCTTCTCTGGCGTTACGATGACGCACTGTTTTGCGCAGGATGTATGCCCATAGATGAAAGTTGATTTTCGCAATGACGATATGGCACTATGGCGCTGCTGCGTTTCAGGCTGTCTGATAGCAGTCATGGATGTGTATGCGTGGGCGTGCATGCTGGCCTATGGAGTTGCAGTGTGAAGAAACGTGGGAGCTTGTTTTGCTGCGACTGTGCTCGGTTTTGGCGTCAATTCGAGATGGATGTTTTGGCTTTGCTATACGGATTTGCAGGACAGTCGGACAATTCGGGTTATCTCTGTGATCCGATGATGCAGTGTATGTGTGGCACAATGCGTGGTTGGAGGCAGCAACGACTAAGCTGTGATTTGTTTCAAATGCCCTGCTTGGCTGTATTTTTGCTACAATTTGTGTCAAGGGCTTGGTAGTATTGACGGCTAGCCCGGAAACGCAAGGCGATCGTTTTTGCGTATGACGTGGAATAACGAAAGCCAATGGCCGCCGACGACGCATCGTAGACGCATTGTCCACATCCGCGCTGCATAGACGCACGCAGAATCCGTAGCTTACTGTGCAGCGTTTGGGCAGCATAAGAGAAAGGGGAGCCCGTAGTCCAGGCTGGTGTTTCTAGTTTGGCGAGATTGGTTCAGCTGTTTGTTCAGCTGTTGTGAAGTCGCACGATGTGCAATGTGTGAGTGTGTTACTTGTTGTGTTATAGTTTGCCATATCACGGCATAATGTCCGTAGGCGTGCAACGCAGTAGGGAGGGACAAGAGGGGAGCAGGCCATCCGCCTGCAAGCATAACATGTTCTCCCCATGTCTCGGAGGTTTCTGCTTTACGTTGGCTTTCCAACTATAGAGGGGTTTGGGCAGGGACACCCCTCGCAACCAGCTGCACCGTCCTGCAGTTGGTATAGCGTTTGTGGTTGGTTGTTTCGCCATGACTGAAGCC
>CAJFCZ010000329.1:0-15704 GCA_904066245.1 Eimeria sp. OTU-Y
ACTTATCTTCCAGTGATGCGCACTTCGGATGCTTGGGAGGGTTGCCTAAATGACTATCGGGTTCCCCTTGTACACTGTCTGTTTTCAGGAACTACAGTCGCTGATGGCGAAGACAGGCCTCTGCCACAGTCCAAACCCTTTCACGGACGCCAGCACAACTTTCGACGCACAAACCACTGGGGATGATACCCCTATGAACGTTCCATCCCCTGCTCCGTGACATGGGATGCTTCCCCCTCGGTCCCCCGTGACACCCTAAAATCAGCGTGTAGACGCACTGGCGTGTTCAAACGTTGATAAACGCGCTAGCGCGGCTCTAGTGTAACGTGCCTATCAGCATAGATTTAACGTTCCTTCCTTTTTCGGGTGTTCGCTGTCCTGCCCGAGGCCTCGCGATACCCACTAACCGCTAGCAACATGCTATTCTATTGGAGGGGGAGAGATTGACCCCGTTTTGGGACCAGACAACGCTAAGTACGCAGAAACATTTAAAATTATCAAGTTGAGAAAAAGAAGGTTACCCACGAAAGTATCCTGCCCAAGGCGCCATATTCAAACACCGTCGCCTCTCGGGCCTGAGCATTTACGTGATGCGTAGCTAGCAGATACTCTGGTTACTCAGCTACTCAACAACAAGCACTTTCAACAGGTTCGACCATCCTGCAACTTCCTCCTTCATTCCGTGCACTGCAACAATGCTCTCGCCCTCGCTGACCAGCTGCATCTCCTTGGCGGCAGCAAGTGCGTTCTTGATCAACTGATCTGTGCCTTGGAATGACGGGACCAACAGAGTGGTCACGCCCCTGTTAACTTGCAAGTGCTTGATGGTTTCTTCAGAGGCGCTGAGAGCCAAGATTGGCTGCATGGGTCTGTACTTGGCGATGAGCCGGGCTGTACGGCCAGTTTCAGTGAGCGCAAGAATAAGCGATGCGTTGATTGATTGGGCTGTTTCCACAGCAGCGCGTGCAACGGCCTCCTGGGTATCAATGGGGCTCATGGTGGCCTGGCAAGTGGCCCTGAAGACCTGCTGATAATCAATGCATCCTTCGGCCTCGAAGCAGACACGAGACATAACCTTGACCGCCTGCACAGGGAAGCTTCCGTTTGCTGTCTCGCCGGAAAGCATAACACAGTCGGTACCGTCCAAAACAGCATTTGCGACATCGGCAGCCTCGGCACGAGTGGGGCGAGGGTTCTTTGTCATCGACTCCAACATCTGAGTGGCAGTGATGACGGGTTTCCCTGCCACGTTGCATCTGCGAAGAAAAGGGGATCGCACACATAAAACAAAACGCTTGAGAAATCGTGTATGCACCAAGCATATACATGCGCTGCCCTACTGCCCCTATAAGCCACATATGGGGTGTATGAAATGCAAATACTTACTTTGAAATCATCATCTTCTGGGCGAGGAAAACCTTTTCTGGTGGAATTTCCATCCCCAAATCACCTCTAGCAATCATAATACCGTCTGCCTCCTGCAGAATTTCGTCGAAGTTCAACAAACCCTCAACGTTCTCAATCTTGGGGATGATCTTAATGTTGCGCCCCTTGGTGCCAAGGATGCTACGGATGTAGCGGACGTCATCTGCAGACTGCACGAATGAAGCAGCGATGAAGTTGCAGCCCATGGGAATGCCGAAGTTCAGGATGTCATTCTTATCCTTTTCCCCAATTACAGGCAGGTCAACCTTCACACCGGGAAGGTTCATGTTCTTCTTGTTGCCGATGATAGCAGGGTTCATCACTTTTGTCATAACGTAGTCCTTGCCGCACTCAACAACTTCAACAGAAAGGGACCCATCAGCAATGAGGATGGTGTTTCCTGAAGAACGAAAAACAACAGCGGAAGGCCCCCGTAGCTGTTGTCTAAAAATGTATGCATCCACCCCACGACATACAAGCCACGTGCCCAGCTAATCAATACACTATGCACCACATACCTGGTTTGACTGAGGTGGGAAGCTTTTCATAGGAGCAGGCAATGCAGCTCTTGTTCCCTACAAAGCTGTAGTCCGTGACGATCTTCAGCATATCGCCAGCGTTCAGCTCGATTGGCTTATCGCCCTGCAGAAGGAACCCGAAGCAGAAATACATCGAGATAGTGCACGAGAGATACTGTAACTCGTACATCGACCTAGTGCTGTATCAGGGGAAGCATATTTACCTCAAGCATGCCAGTTCTGATCTCCGGCCCCTTGGTATCGAGGAGCAGAGCAACCCGCTTCCCTGGGCGCTGTTTCAGTGCCTCCTGGAGGTTCTTGACAACACGTCCGTGGGCTTCGTGGTCACCATGCGAGAAGTTAAGACGGCAAACATTCATTCCTGCATCAATGAGCTGCACCATCTTGTCCACGTCCCAGCAGCTGGGGCCCATTGTGCACACGATTTTCGTGCGGTGTGCGCTAAAATCATCATCTTCATGGTGTTCTAGGATCTGGGACATGCGGATGTTGGTGCTCTTGCCCAACAACTGCATCATAACCGAGCTCGCGCTGACAAGACGCAGCAGCCGACCGGAGCTATCCGGGGCCGCGATAACCTGGGAGTGTGATGGATTCGCCATTTTCTTGAGTGGCGAGGCGTCAAGTCGTAATAAGCGAGAACCTGAAACGAAACACACCCTCAAAAATACGTAACACTTCAACTCTCCGAACGGAAAGAACAACCCGTGTAGGCGGGGAGCAAAGATGTGCTAGGGGGCTACAAATAAGCCACACAAGGATAAAGGCCCAAATCAAATGGCTTACTTCTCTAAAATCAGTTAAGGTTTGCACACGAGCAAATCTAAAGCCCACAGGCATAAGACACACAGTCGTTGCTCTTGGTGTGCCCCTAGCTGTTGAGCAGTGTGCGGGCTGCAGGTGCGGGTGTAGTGCGCCTGGCCCAGCTTGGCACCAGCATAAGTCCTTTACGTTCACTGAATTAACTGGAATTGTATATAATCCTTCCGGGTTATTAAATATATCACGTAAAGGCCTGAAAAACTATTAGTACAGCCATGAGTTCCGTTCTGTCGGTGACAAGGAATGCTGCCACCTCCCCACAGTTCTGTTCAAACGGGCGTTGCCAGCTACCATCTCTCGCCGCTGAGCCCAAACGACCTAGTTGTTAGCATGGCCTGTCTCAAGTTAGTAAATGTATTTCAATATGCTCACATGAGTGCTACTGAGGGTCACATAGGTATTTAACACTTGCAAACCGTGCTAGTGCATGCAAAAAGAGGGGCTTTGTTCAATAATCATCCCGATATTGCCTAGAGGACGTTCGCCTTGCCTTAGGAGGCAGCCTGCGTTACTAGAAATGCCCAATAATTGGCTGCAACGATAATGTGTACAGCGAATAAGGCTTCGGCGGTGCTTGCATGTGAGGCTGACTCGGTAGGTTGGGACATAGGTCTCTACTTGACTGCAGGCTGACTACGGATTGCCAGGGGCATGTTTATCAATTGTCTGGGGCATCAGTGAATGGAGCAGTTGGGGCTTGCTTGTCATCGCAAGCCGGTCTGCCTTGCAGCACTAGTTGCAGCACGTTGGGTTGCTCATCTCAGGTCTGCAGGTCTCCTCATCGTACACCGGCACACCTTAGGCCAGTGACCCTAATGGACCTGGGAAATTAAGGGGGGCAGCATGCCTTGTAGGAGCCTTTTGCAAACTCTCAAGTGCTTTGCCTCTGTTAACAGCCCACGATGATACTCCGATATGATCAAGCACCCAATAAATACCATTTCATAGTCTATCAGGGCAGCTGCGACAAATAACGGTCTATTCAAGCCAAGACGGCCTGTTCTCTGCAGCAATTATTGACAAAGACGCTTCTAAAATATACACATGTACATCCCGACAAATACCTTTATCGCAATGCTACCAGTTTCTCCTCTTGCGTAATGGATGATGATCATGGCTTTCTTTCTGGTGTGTGGGCGACCAACTTCCAGGCGCTTCGCCTACCGGAAACAAGCAAAGGTCCTGGTTGCACCAGCCGTAAAACGTCTCCCACCAACCTCCCCCCCGGACCTCCGCGCGTGCCGACTATCCTCCAGGTACGACGGACGCCGCGAGCGTGAGAGAGGGGAAGCATTCCTTGGCTTCCCTGACTTATACATACGTCTTCAAAACTCACAGGAAGATCTACAACTGTTGCTGGTATCTCCTTTATTAGAAGTGGAGGGATGGCGATGGTGGCTGCACCTTAGCAAGGATTCCACGTTACCTCAGTAGTACCCATGGACAATGGAAACCTTAAAGCGTGCATGACAATGCGGATTTATTCCCAAGTCTGCAAGGGGACAGGCAGCGGCAGGGTAGAAGAAACCAACACAAGGGAGACTGTTACCGCCAAGAACTGGTCAGAAAACTGAAATGTTATCCTGTACTTGCGCTGCCTGATTTCAAGATGCCTTTCTTTCTAACAGCCCAATGGTTAGTATATTGTTGCTTCCTGTAGATCTTCCAGTACGCTTTTCAGACAGCTGCATAAGCTGAAGAAGCCAAGGAGCGCTTTGCCCGCTTCCGGATAGCTGCGCCCGGCTTACGTGGATGGTCGGCAATGGCGGTGATGTCCTTGATGAATTGCTCATACTGAAAAAGCATTTTGTGCGGAGGAGAAGCAGAATCCTAGCCTTTTTTCGCTCGGGGAGGCCTCCAAAAGGTGGCGCTTTCCTGCAAAGGGGCAATCCATGGTCTAGAGTCATTGTGGAAGACGGAACGAAGCTGGATCGTTGATCAAAACTCTACAAGCATACTTATATATATGAATGTTCATATTTGATATGTATACCACCACACGCATATGTTTGTTCGGAGCACCTTTGTTACTAGTCCCTGCTGCGCACCAGGCATCCTTGTTGTTGAGCTGAGACTCACTGCTTCAACCTATCCCGGTGAACTATGTAGTGCCACAAAGTGTAACTAGAGTCCTTGATCTTCTAGAATGACGGGGGTGAGCCGCAGCAGATGCAGAATACTAAAGATGACAGCTCGCAAAAGCTCCTTAAATTCAGGTGTCATCTCATGCCGCTGCACATCCCATATACGCCTTTGTCTAAGGGAATGAGGAGGCGGGTGTGAAACGAGGCTTGTTGAGATGAGTTGCAGCGCAACGTGCCGCAACTAGTGCTGCCTAACCAGAATAATATGCAGCGACAACCAAGCCACCCTTCTCTGCACGCCCTAACGTTGTGGAGAATTGATAAACACTCTACCTTGGGTAGCTAGCCTCCTGTGCGCACGTGTGAACCCATGCCGTGACTTTGGTTAGAGCACGTTGCAGGGAGATGCCCTCGAGATACACTATGCATTCAACCTTCTCCTCGCGGTGGCTCCGTCTGACTGAGCTTTAGCAAAGTCTTCTTCTTTTGTTCGTTACTCAAAGGTTACAAGCCTTCATATGCCATTCAATATACTGATCATGCTCTCAACAACTAATGACTCCAGCAAAATACAGCACAAGAGAGAGAGAGCAGCAGTGGCACTTATGGTGATGGGATGTTACGCTACCGCAGCCTTGTTTGGCAACTCTGTTGGAAAATACCCTAATTAGGTCTGGACAAACATTAACAGTAAAGCTTTTTGTTAGGGAAACAATTAAAAATGCCTCTTTCTCGCATGCAATGCATGCATTCTCGTGGCTGGAAAGCCCTCGGCTGCTGCTCCCCACATGGAAGCCGTTGACCCGCACCCCTCCTTTGATGGGCGCCTGCATGCCTGTTCGTGTGTTTTGAGCAGCCCTTTTTGCCACATCTTCTCCTGAGCAGTTGCCGCCTTAATACTTTTATCTTTACCCCTGGGGGCTTTGGTGCTATTGTGTGAGGGGCAGCAGAGAGGATGCCAACGAAGCGCAGAAACGCCGGCCGAGCCAAACACGGCAGGGGCCATGTCAACCCCGTCCGCTGCAGCAACTGCGGCCGCTCCTGCCCCAAGGACAAGGCCATTAAACGTTTCAACGTTCGTAATATCGTCGATGCGTCTTCCTTGAGAGATCTGAGGGAGGCCTCCGCATACCACAGTAGGGACGCCACGAACCTGACAACACAGCCCCCACAGCAGAATAGGCAATGATGTTGTTTATGCTCTCTTCTTCTTTCTTTTTTGTCCAAAATATCGTATTGAGACCCAATCACTGTAGGTCGGGGCTCCTGGTGTCGCCGACGGTATGCGCGCCTGTCTGTGGCGCAGGCAGAGCAGCGTAAATTGTGTGATATCTTTATGTTTCCGTCTTGCCAGCTCATGCTGAATTGAGTGTATATATTGTAGTTCCACCTACACATAGATATTTTCTCTGAGTAGCGTTTTCTACGCTTCACGCTGGATACGCTGATGTCATGTCTGTAGCCCCAGATCACTTTGTCTTTCTTCGTTTTGGGTTTGCCATATTATAAAGGTTATGCTCATCAGGTATATCCTGAATTTGATTGTCCTATCTTCTTGGATGCTTGTGTGTTGGAATAGCGTGTGTTTGCAGCAGGCGATTCCAGAGACGCATGGCACAGGTATCCCGTTTATGCTTCATTTTGCCTGCTTTCTTTGTACTGCTGCATGCGTGTGTGTGTGCGTACAGCCTACAACCTGCCCAAGTTATACATCAAGCACTCGTACTGCGTCTCCTGCGCCCTTCACTCCAGTGTTGTGCGCGTGCGCTCTCGTGAGAACCGTAGGATAAGAGCAAACCCGCGTGCCCGGATGCACGGCCACGCAGGCAACATGGGAGGCAACCGCAACTAACTGGAACCCTTTCTGTTGCATGCAGCCCGTTTAAATAGTGTAGAGCAGGTGCTGATGGAGCGCCTCCGCGGTCGAGACTTTCACTACGGCGCTTGCGGGGTTTACTCCTTACCCTGGCGGCCGCTATAGTGAGACGTTGCCGACCTGAATGCGGCTTCTTTTGGGGTGACTGCAATTAGACCGGCTTCAAAAGATGCCCGTGATGGAGGCGACACAGCCTGAATATATCGTTCAATATAAACAATAGTGCATTTCATAAATACTTGTGGTGGATACTGTTAGCAACAGGGAAGACCGTACTACACGATAGAGTTCGTAGTGCGCGCGTTAGGAGGTCATCCGCCTCTTAGACAAGGAATATGAGAAGACCGGCCAGCCTAGAGTACCAAGGATGGAAGGAGGGGCAAACAAGTTGATAAAGCGACAGACTGGCTTATATAGCGACAGACTGGCTTATTATAGTGTTCGCAGGCGCTAGTAACCAGTCGTTCTTAGAGGGAGTCCGTCTTTGAGCCCGGCATAGTAGTGAAGTATCAAGCTGCCGTAACTGACAGCCCACGGGGTTGGTGACAAACTGGGGCGGGATTGTGCGTTAATAATTATAATAATTATATATATGCACAGGGTAGTTCGTGATGCATGATGCAGAAGCGTGGCATACTTTTTGCTGTTCCTCGCTCTCTGTGGGAAATCTGCCCCAGGCGAGTGTGTCAGAACTCGATAGCTGCATCTGTATTTTGCGTGTAGTATTAGGTATTGAAGGACAAGAAAATCTTCGTTGAATATGGCTTTGGTGCTTGCATAAAGGAGGTGCTTAGGTTTGTGTGCATTTTTTGCTGCTCGTTGGTAGTTAGTTGCTTCACGTCAACGCAACACGCCTCCTCTCCCTAACGGCTAGGGCAGCAAGTACAGCTGCAGCAGCATTCAGAGGTGGTTGGGAAAATGGGTATTTCAAATATTAAAGGGAAGCCAAGCGGTGCTACACTACACAGCTCACCACAGTCCTCCTAAGGGTGAGGAAGAGTCTTATGTATGAACTCAGCCTAGCGGCGGTAACTGGAGCACTGTTACTTTCACATACACGTTATCGTAGATCGTGGATCGTAAGCACTGATGAGGCTTCTTCCATGGGGGCTATGGGCTTCCTACTGCTCTCAAAGCTCGTAACAGTCGGCGAAGGAGCCATGAGCATGGGGGATATAAAGTTTGAAATGCAAGGAAGAATACTAAATAGAAAATAAACACAACCGTGATTTTGTTTGTTCATTGTGTAGTGTTTTATTTCTTTGATTATACAACGAAGGTTTCACTGAGTTCGTTCAGTCAGTGGACATCATCAACGTCACTCACTCCGTATCCGCTGCATTTCTTCCATTTTCCTACCAAACCCAAACAACGAATTTGCAAATTCAGGAAACATTTCCCTGAATTAATTCATTTATGAGATAAATAATTGTAACAATACACTGCTGTTGCAGCCACCGTCATACTCTCGTCGACCGACAGCAACAGCGCCCGACACCCGCCTGGAGCAAATTTCCTTCGGGACTGAAGTTGGCAGAACTCTGAATACTAACTTTTGTTTGTTTATCTTCTGCTACTCTGTCTTCTCGTCCTTTTCCGCGAGTTCCCCCCTACCCAGGTGTCCGTGTCTGCCCGCTGCTGTATGCTGAGTTGTGAACACAATAAATGATGGTAGCGCAATATGGGCTGTAGAGCTCTTCTATAAAGGGCTTGAAGCTTATGATATTGAATGCACAAGAGCTGTTGGGCGTGTTTCTGGTCAGCGATCATGGCCCACTGAACCTGCTGCTGTTGACCTCGACATAATTCATGGACTGCAGGAGCCGTCAAAATGAGTCGTTCGTCTGGTTCTCATATTGACGCTGCGTTGTACACCTTCGATGAAGAAGCACACACGCACTTGCTGCATTCCCTGCAGCAGCATCACCAGCAGCTGCGTCTCAACCCGCAATGCTGCGGTCTCCAGAGCCCGGTGACCTTCACGGATGTGTGGGTCTCCGATGTGGCACTGACGAAGATGATGGCGCATGCAGAAAGGGGGGGCAAAATAGAAGTCATGGGGCTGTTGCTCGGCAAAGCTGTAGTGGTACCTGAACCTTCTGATTCCGGGTCCATGGGTGAAGACACTCTCTCGACTCATTATGGTGTTTCCTCTGCCTCTGACATCGATAGAAAGGCAGAAGAGCAGGAAGAGGCTCAAAAAGGATACTTTGTTGTTACGGACTGCTTCGCGTTGCCTGTGGAGGGCACAGAGACGCGGGTTAATGCAGCAGAAGAGGCAAATGAATTCATGATTCAGTTTCTAGAGGCAGCAGAGAAAATACCCATGCAACAGAAGGTCGTTGGGTGGTACCATTCCCACCCCAACTACGGATGCTGGCTATCAGGCATCGACGTGCGCACGCAGCAGCTGCAGCAGCAGCACCAGGATCCTTTTCTCGCGATTGTAGTGAGCCGTAGAACGCCTCCCTGTCCCTTCTTTTATATTTATAATCTAAGCGATGCTCTGACACCTGATTGTCGGACAAAGGATAGACATATCATACAAGAGCAGCGGTTTTGGCGGATGATTCACAGTAATCAGAAAAATGATCGGAATAGGAACTTTTGTCGGTGTGTGTGCAGGTTGACCCAATACGAACAATAAGCAATAGATGCATTGAGGTGATGAACTCCCACTTATTCACACTTGGAACAAACTCTGAAAGCGCGACAAGACAGAGCTCTTCTTTTCCTAGCAAAAGCCTATCGTTGCGTATTGATTCTGTTACTGCTGCATGCATTCGTATTTGAAGGCCTTTCGAACTTTGCTGTGCATTACTGCTTTCTCCGACTGTTTGTTTCAGAGTCGCCTGGTGCTTCTTGTGTGTTTTTGTCCCCCTCTTCTGTTTTTCACATGTTTTCGCTGCATGTTTTCGTCAAAGTTTCGAACAAATATACTTCCTTGTACTTGTCGATCTGCTGACTGTGCGCACTTTTTTTAGTCGTAGTTTGCTTTCGCTCGTTTTCAATTGAGAATGCGCCCATTAATCCAGAAAAGAAGAAAATAACTGAATTAAAGACCATCCATTTTAGTATCAAATGGAGAAGCCATATTGCTGAGTGCAGCTTTAAACTCGTTTATTCTTGTTGAACGCCTTTTCCTTCGTCTGACTGTTGCGAAAAGTTTTCTACTTTGTTTCTCTACGACCGCTGTCTTCAGTTGGGGGGCTTCAGAACTTTTATGCCAGGAGAGGCAAAGCGGGAAGATGAAGGAGATGATGAGGCGGCTTCGTCGCAGTTGCTGCCTGCTGAAAAAGTAAACGACTTCGGCGCCCACTGGAAACAGTGAGAACGCTTCCTCACAAACATATATATTGTTTCATTTGCTTATCACCTGCAATGAAAAGCCAGAAATTAGACAGCAGGCGTTTGCTTCATACGTTGAGCTTATGCAACAGTACAAACCTAACGACATCCGCAACAAGAGGGTAGGAGATTTTCAGAGACATAGGAGCTGAACGCATTGGAATAACGAAGAAAATAAGGCATTTCTTCGTTGCTTAGATTATGATGGGCGGGCTTTCTGGTAATGCATTTGCGTCTTCTGCGGGTCCATTCGTTGTGAGAAAGCCCATTGGTACCATCGTTAAAATGACGTATAGTTTGTTCTCTTGTTCTGTTGCTGCAGATATTATCAGTTGCGTGTTCACTGGTGCGCGAACTCCATCAGCGCAGGACTGCTGGAGGGGATGTGTAAAGCTTCTTGGCCCCAGCTAATTGGGGGCCAAAGCCTTCACCGAGTATGTCTTTATTTCTCTGCGTGGAACCGCGTCTGCAAAGCTTGAGAAGCGCACCTCTCTTATTCAATATGCATATTGTATACCCTGTCTTGCCATCTTAGACAAAGGGGGCGAGTGCTGAAAGCAGCAGCAAAGCAGCAACAGCCGCAGCATGCAATGCTATGCATCACGCGTTATTTAGCACGGTCTGCGTATCTATCTTTTTCTTCCTGAATTCAGAACCGGTCCCTCGAGCTACGCCGACTAGAAGCGGTCGTTGAATCTTGCAATAACGCCATTAGCGCTGCTGAGCAAAGGTGAGGGGTGCATCTGCGCACATACCGCTTGTTCGTGAAAATCTCTGTAGACAAGACACCGAATGCTTGTTTTAGTGCATTTTAACATCAGGCCGCATAGTAGGGCCATTTGCAGTCAAGCACATAACTTATCAATCCGACCACCAAAGTGGTTAATTTGTGTATGTATGGATCATCTCGGAAGCGTGGAAACCTCATCCTTATTACGGATTTTGATTGGTTTGTGGTGCTCGCTGCTGTGCAGGCAGTCCTTGTCCAGTGGAGGCACCAGCGGCCAAGATATGAGGGAACCGTCTGAACTAGGCGACAACGGCTTCTCTGCTGAGTATTCAGAAGACTCCGAATTAGCGGCTTCTAGAGGGAAAGGCCTGTGCGAGAAGCTCATGGTCACAGCAGAAAAAGCTGCAGATATTGCAGTGCGAGCGCTTGGAGGGCTTGTTGAAGTTGCAGCACTGGTGGGTCTCCAGTTCCTGTGCTTGGATACGTAAATGAAATTGTTTTTGTATCTGCATTCAGGCATATAAACTGATGCGCACACACACTTGACGTTGCTTGCTTTCCACACGGGCAGCGGAAAACCGAAAGCAGCAGCTAATACTGCAGAAGCGCGGATGTGTGCAGTGCATTATTTCTTTATGTATGGTTCCAGCTTGGGTTTGTGGATTTACGTGCAGAGTGCCGCCTACCACGATAACACTACATGGCGCCAGCGCGTCCTCGCCTGTAGCAAGCAAGGGGAGGCAGCCTCTTCAGAAACCCACTTTTAACCGTATGGAGCAAGCATAGCTGCGCATACCGAGTCGTTCCAATTGCATACATTGTACAAGCAATGCTATGTGTAATTGCATCAGGTGATGCCCTCGGTGCGTGACTTGAACATACGGATGCCGATGCAGTCGCAACGCACTCTTTGTCGTTCCTACTTCTGCTCATTCCTCATGAGGCTTTGCCTTTGCTTATGCAAAGGATTATCTGCTATGGGTAGACCTATCGATGCGTCTGGCCATATTATTTCTTCCCCTGTCTCTAAGGAGGAAGAATGTAAGCACAGCTGCAGCCTGTCAGATGATGACGTCTGCTTCCGAAACGCTCGCGCAGACCCCGAATTTCGTACGAGCCCGATGTGCAATGTACCATATCTTGCTGCACTACGTGGAAATGGCTAGCTAATGCCTAGGCAATGCCACGTGCCATGAAGTTTGACCCAATTAAAAAAAAATTGAGTTCGGCACAGTTAACGCCGGCCCCCGAGAAAACATGTAGGTTGGTTTCCCATGCCAAACCTGCAATGCAGAGTTTTAAACTGTCCAGACAGAGCGCCTTTCAGTGGGAGGCTTTGAGTGACGCCAAATAATAGAAGCCACAGAGTTTGCTTTATATTTCCAGCCATTTACATTTACCATAGCGAGGTTCGGCACCACACGGCCCCTCATGCTAACGCACCCAACTACTCGGCTGCACTTCCGAAAATGCCTGGAGGACACATATCTTTGCTTGAATATCGTCCACCACACCATGCTAACATTGAGTGATACAACCCACAACAAGTTTAACACAGAGCGGCATTAACCCAGACGAGGAAGAACCAGTGGACAATGGCGGTAAACACACACAAAGCACCCCGAAAACAACTACTCACAAAAATGCAGTGCATTACTAACTAACTCTGCCTGCACGCTCTTTTGCAAGGTGCGCGCATTCGCCAACGACAGCCCGTTGCAAGGAGTGGGCAAACGTAGACTGAACAATGGTGACCCGTGCAGAACTAAAAAGCAAAGTGCTCAAGTCACACTAGAAACTCCACAGGCCTCGAGCAACCTGCAAGAGTGCCACAAACACCACTCCGTTGCTGACGTCACCAGCACCTCTGCTGTCTACCGATGGACCAGGCGAATATACGCCGCATATGCCGCCATATCCAGTTCGTGTGTATCGTCTGTCTGTACAATACGCTGTATAGTAATTAGTACTATACAATTTGCACACACATGCAAGCTGCGTCGAACTGCCACAGTGCGTACGTCCTTGTCCTGATGGTTGCACAAAAAATTCAAGCAGGTTTATCGGTCGTGTGGCGGCTTGCCAGAGTTCTGAGCAGCCCATCCACTTGGCAGCTTGGCTTCAGCAATGAACTCCGGGATGGAGTTCAGATGTGCTGCTTGCGCTTTCCCTTGTCGCTTAGACTCCAAGCGTTTTGAACGCACCAACTCTAGCGTTGGCAGATTACTCGCCTCCCATCCGATATTCGCATCTGTTGGGGCCCCCCTCACAGGGGCTCCCATGCGTTTGGTAGGCTTCAACTCGTCGGGTTCGAAATAAGGGCTGTCCCCTGTCTCAATCGAAGGCCGAAATGACGAGGACCTGCTGAATTCCCCAGGAGGACCACTTGTCATCTCTTGCTTCGCCTGGAAAGTGGGGGGAGACGGGCTGCAGATGCAGTCTATCCACCAAGGCAAACTCACGTGCTTACGCAGAACTAGACACCCCAACAAACCTAAAAAGAATAACGTCACCGAGCCAACCGCAACGCCTATCACCCAGCCAGGATACCCCTCCTCTCGTGGAACATAATCGCCCGTTACGGTCGCCTGCAAGCCCAACAAAAGCAGGAACACAAAAAGCGGAAAACAGATACAGAAAGTCCACAAAAGGCCAATGCATGTGATCCATATAAACAAATGTGCACAGATCAACAGCGATGGTCCGAACAAAAGCATGAGGAGTGAGAAAAACAAATGAGGTGAAAGCCACATCACCATCACGCAATGAGCTAGTTTCTTCTGTTGAACGTGACTGACGACTACCAACGCAACCCCCATCCCCCCCAATTTATTTGCACGGAGATATATGCAGTCGCCATTAATGGGTGCAATACTCACTTCCGGCGGCTTAACTGGCTCCAGGAAGACAACGTTAAATGTGCCTCTAGTTCTGCTCTTAAACCGCTTGTATATTTCCTCCGCTGTAGCCTCGGATTCTCTCCTCCCGATATCATTTCGGAGTCCAAGAACAAGAACGTGGACAATGAATCCATGTCGTTGTATCAGCTGATCAATCAAAGCTTGCTCGCTGTATGCCAACCCACTCCCGAACTTGCCCATGCGAATCGGTTTCGAAGATCCAGCTTTCATTGCATAGCCCATAATCCGCACCCTATCCATGCGCACGTGACGGGGAGTGGAGTACGTAAGCGGTTGGACAAGAATTGCCCCCATAAACAATTCATGAAACGACGTGGCATCTTTGAAGTGCTCCGAAGGTACCTGGAGCAGCAGATGGAGGTCGGGGTCATACCTTGAATTCCCCCCCACCGCTATCTCCGCATACTGCAGGTCATTGAAAGTAGAATACACCACTTCGGCCAAACCTACACCCGGCAAAGAAGGGTCATCCTCCAGCCTTTGCTTGAACATGCTGGCTGCTTTCAAGGCGGAGATGAAGGTTGCGTCAGATTTCTGTGCTGTGATTGGATCCGCGACACTGAGCTGAACGTACATCTCGTTTGCGTTCAGATTCTGATTGAGGACTGTGACAACTCCTTCAGCAATTTCACTGCCGAATTCCCCCCTCTCCACCACCGCCGTGGGGCCCCCGCTGCCTCTCGCGCGGTAGGCCGTGACGAGTACGTCTGGGAACTGCGCTTGCAGCACTTCTTCAGAACAAAGCCAATTTGATTCAATTAAAAGAGCCATGCGAATCAGCACCTGTCGCACGCTTTCAAGAATAGACTTTTTCAGCGCGAGCTCAAACTTATCTAGTTGATCTTGCAAAGACGGGTCGTCCTCGCTCTTGTCCCTCAGCTGCACCAGCAAATCCTCTACCACCAAACGACTCAACTTCAATATCAATATGCCTCCCATCGGCCGGTCAGTTACTTGCGTGTTCGTCAGGGCAAGCAGCATAACCGAAGTTGTCGCTGATCTTTGTTCCTGCCGAAAACTTCTCTCCCATATACTCATCCAGTTGGGGGTCGATAAAACTGCAAATGCAAACAGAATCGCAACAACAAATGAATATGGATACCTGGCCCATCCACAAATACAAATATTCTGTGCGCATGTTCACCTTCGGCCCTTCTTCCCCCGTCACATGCGAAAAGGGTGCACTTGCCGGCACAGTGTTGGTGCGTGCATAGAAACGTTGAAAGTATTTAATAAACGCAACACACAAAACAGTTTAAAAGTCACGCTGCAGATGCTTTGACTAAAGCACCACAACTTGCTGCGCTTATACTGGCAGAGAAAGGCAGAGGGAAGATCCCGTCCTTCACCGACAACATTGGTTAGCATTAAAGGCATAAGTTCGTCAGCTTACTGTTAGAGTATGAGTAGAGGACATGTAACTCGGATATCTGATGGTAAACGTAACCAATCGTAGTCATGCTCTCATCCAAACTCCACTTGAGGTCTGGAATAAATTTCAGCATCTCCGCCAAATGCGGATCCGCCTTCTTCTCTTTCTTCACAAACAAGTTGAAAGATTCGTAGTCCGTCACCTCAACCAACCGAGGCAGCTAAAGAACAAAACACATAGCAAGGCACCACATTCACTATATACCCTGCGGATATACGCTGTGGATGCTGCTTATTGCAAATAAGGCAACATCGAGAATCCTTCAAAAACAGAGCCATGCAATCACACCCATAATTTTCCGTCTACACTTCACACGACAGAGAAACGGCCTGCATTTGCCTACAACAAAGGAAACAGGCGAAGACGAAAGAGCAGGTTACAATTCACTGCTGCACAGACATATCCCTCTGAAGTCGATTAAGCCAAGGGGCGCTATAAGAATACGAACTCGTTCAAATCAGACCCGGACAAACTCATCTCTTCTTATGTAAAGAAACAAACAAACAAGCGATTCGGAAGATATTAAC
>CAJFCZ010000330.1:0-15695 GCA_904066245.1 Eimeria sp. OTU-Y
GCACTCAAGCCCAGAATAATAAGATTTGCGCGCGTATGGAGACTGTCGCGTTTCTCGCTATCTGGTTGGAGGCATATGTGTGTATGCACATGTGACAGTGGACCTTGTGGCACGCGAGTGCTGTATCTTCTTCGTTTTGAACATTTGCAGCTGTCGTTGGTCCTCAACAAGAAGAAAGAGTGCATCGTTTGGTTATGAAGTTGTGCTCTCGTCTATGGGAGCGGTGTGGCGAGGGCGTTTTCGTGCACTGCGGTCGCGCTCTGGTCTGTCCAGGATGTATGCACTCAAGCCCAGAATAATAAGATTTGCGCGCGTATGGAGACTGTCGCGTTTCTCGCTATCTGGTGGGAGGCATATATGTGTATGCACATGTGACAGTGGACCTGGTGGCACGCGAGTGCTGTATCTTCTTCGTTTTGAACATTTGCAACTGTCGTTGGTCCTCAACAAGAAGAAAGAGTGCATCGTTTGGTTATGACGTTGTGCTCTAGTCTATGGGAGCGGTGTGGCGAGGGCTTTTTCGTGCACTGCGGTCGCTGTCTGGTCTGTCCAGGATGTATGCACTCAAGCCCAGAATAATAAGATTTGCGCGCGTATGGAGACTGTCGCGTTTCTCGCTATCTGGTTGGAGGCATATGTGTGTATGCATATATGACAGTGGACCTTGTGGCACGCGAGTGCTGTATCGTCTTTGTTTTGAACATTTGCAACTGTCGTTGGTCCTCAACAAGAAGAAAGAGTGCATCGTTTGGTTATGAAGTTGGGCTCTCGTCTATGGGAGCGGTGTGGCGATGGCTTTTTCTTGCACTGCAGTCGCGCTCTGGTCTGTCCAGGAAGTATGCAGCTAAGCGCAGAATAGTGAGATTTGCGCGCGTATGGAGACTGTCGCGTTTCTCGCTATCTGGTGGGAGGCATATGTGTGTATGCAGGTGCGCGCACCTACCTTTGCGGATTTGTAGTGTGAGGCGAAGTGGGCGTTCAGCTTGCCGTAGCCGCGCTCCTGTTTGGTGTTTACTGGGCCGGGGTATTTACTCAGCGGTGCGACCATCATTTAGGAGACAGATTCGGATAATGCAAGCGATGCACCTGAATGCTGGAGGCAGTATATCTGGAGGGCAGCAGTTATTGTAGGAAACATGAGACAACGGCTATGTCGCCGTCACCATAGTAACATTGCCGAGCAGTATTGTTGTGGCGGTATTGTTGTGGCGGTAGTTGCTTTGTGAACACGAAGTGCTGCCAAGATGAATTTTGCAAATCTGCGTAACGCTTGTACAAGTGATCTTCAAAACAAAAGCTTCTTGTGTAACTTTTGAGCAACAAGGAACAGAAGGGGACGGTGGAGCACAGACTCATGCACTTGGCTTGGCGACGTCGTTTAAGGCGGATCGTGTTCGGCAGAATGCATCGTCCTAGAATTAGTATTCGGCCTGGGCTTTGTTCGTGTGTCTGGGGTAACGTCGGTTGTGGGTGCGTATCCACATTATTTGCGGGAGAACTAGCAGATTCGCCTGTATGAAAATCATGCGGTAATGGAGTTTGAGTATCCACGCATACGAGCGCGATGTTAAGAGGCCTTCTGTGGCGCTGCTTTCTGAGATGAGATTGGTCTAGGACCTAGACAAGTTTCTAGCACTGCTGTTGAATGTCAAGCAGATTCAGCTCCTCCACGCGGCTACGGAGGGTCCTGCGTAGCAGATCGTTTGTGCATGTATGCATGTATGTGTGCGTGCGTGGAGGAGATTCGCGAAGAAGGTGCAGTGTGAGAATAAATGGAACGTTGATTTGCTCTCATTGTGGCCTTGGGTGGTACCTCCTGGTGTTGGGCATTTTCGGTCTGAGATGAGCGTTTACGATTCAGCACTGAACAGCAAAACGACCTCACGGATTTCGTGAGGTAGTGCATATGCACTGGAGTGCGCAGTAGGACGCACCAGCGACAACCTTGTGATTTGTGTCGAGCAGGTATCCGCGCGGAGAACTGGCATAGCGAAAGACTGGTGGCAGCCGGCAGTGCAGCAACGGGAAGTGTGTGTATCTCGCTGCTTACTTCATGCAGGGACGCGAAACCCGCACATCAATCCCTAGCCGTCGGGTAACATGAAGAGAAGCTCAGCGTTTTGTTATGGTGGCTGCAACTGGTTTGGCTATATTATTTAGGGTGTTTCGTGCTCGGAGCAGGTGCAAATGATGAACGTGTCACTGATTTCCGTTCCTTCGTGGCAACTGATATCAACGTGTTCGTAGTATTCTAACGTAGAAGGCACATGCAATGCAAAAACACCGCATCGATTCGCATGCTGATGGCGCGGCCAGCACGAACTTTGTAATTCTGCAGAGCGCCTGTACTAGGGCACTGGAGTCCCTTTTTCATTGCCAGGTTATTGGGTAGCACGAAGGAGAGGCAAGTTGATGCTGCAGGCGCATGTTCCTAATTTCGGTGGATTTGCTATGTTGGTTTGTGCCCGAAGAATATGCAATTCGTGGATGTGTCACTGATAGTTTTGCAAGGTAGCCACTTCGCGGCTGGCCAGCCCGCCTCACTATGTAGTAATGTTAGTGGCACTTCTCCATTATCACCGGAGGCGAACGAGAGATAGTGGGCCTTGTGCCACGCGAGTGCTGTATCTTCTTCGTTTTGAACATTTGCCGCTGCCGCTGCGTTTCAACGAGAAGCGTTTCGGCGCGGAGTCGTAGCCAACTTCATCTTTACTTTGTCCGTAGAAGGTTTGTGTCTAGTCCGCTCCACAGCGGCCTGGTCCGAATATAGTATAAGGAGAAGACCTATGGATCTTGCAAATATGAGCAGCGATTTGTTACATAGTTTACGTGTCTACGGGCACGGTGTGGCGAATCGTTTTCTTATTTTGCAAAAGCTTGCCGGTTTGGCTAGGGAGTATGTAATTAAGAGAAGAGTTATCTGCTTGTCTGCTTCGCCCGCGGATGGGGACAGCTTCAAGGGTTCATAGTGCCCAGCATGGAATGGTGTCTGCACGCTTGCCTATCTATTGATATGCAGTGTGTGACGGCATAGACGTTCGTCTTGGTTCACCCTTGCCTTTTTTTTCTTAGCTGCAGCAAACTGCTTTGTCTCTGCAAAGTGCGCCTGCAGGGCGCAGCCTGACAGCACAGATGATGCCTGTGAGTTTTTGACGCAGTATACGTACGACACAATACGTAGTATAGGGAAGCAGCAGCATATGCTTGTTTTTTCTTGTAACATTTGGCAGTATTGATAATCACCGCATCGCGTATGACAATTGTTGTTTTGCAGCAAACAAGAAAAGCGAAGGGCGGCCAAAGCGAATTGCGAACATGCTCATGGTACTTGGACGGAAGAATGACGGTAACCCACTGTGCAACTATTTAGGTTGTACAAAGGGGAGTGGGGCCTGCAGTGCAGATGCATGCTTCCTGTTCGACGGGATTAATTCAGCTGGCTAGTTTTCTGAGTGCCTGCTGTTCACGAGTATCGCACGGATTTTCGTCTGATGCCAGCGTTCATACAGTATGTTACGGCAAATAGTACACGCTGTGGCTATGTAAGTAGGCCGTGTCTCAGGTTCTCCTTTGGCATCGCCGACTCTCGTTGATCCACCAACAAGGAGCGATTCGACAGGAATTCCAGGTGCAGCGAAGTGCACCAATTTATAGTCGAAATTGAGCATGCGAAATTGACCATGGCAAGATATGTTCGTCAGAATCGATGCACGTGGTAAGAAGATTCTGTTGTGGAGATGCCGCTCGTTTAGAAACCAGGGCAATTTTAGTAATTCTGGAGTAAGGCCAGAAAGCTCATTACTGAGGCGCTGCTATGGCTACTGTTACTCATCAGATTGTACGCAGGCATGATGTGTATCTGCATGCGTGCGGATAAGGTGCAGCGTGTGGAGTGAAGGCTAACTTTGCTGCAGGAGTGTTCCACCTTGGTACCCACCGGTGCAGGATGTTTTGTAGCTACGATCTGCGTTTGAGAGTCAGTCTCTAATATTTCAAGCGCCGACAGCAAACTTAGGCAATATAGGTCCAGCGCAATATGCGGTAAGGCACAGCAGCGGCTACGCCGTGATTTGCGTTGGATGTATAGTAGTACTGACGGCTAAGTCGATTGCGGGCGATGGCGGTTGCCCTACTAAGAGCGGGAAGTGCGAAGGAATGCTAGCCGCAGATGCCGCGGCCAACTCTAGTTTTGCACGTCCCCAGATCAATTGCATGGAAGAGCGTGGAACTTGGAGGTCGCCGTGCAACCTGTGAGTAACACAAAAGAAAGGAAAACCCGTACTGCAGGTGGGCGCTCCTGATCTGGCGGGGTTACTGATGCTGGCGTGCTTTCGGAAGAGGTGAGGTGTATGATTATGCCGGCGATATTTTACGAAACCGATGCCGCAAAGCAAAGGGTTCATGGTGCTCCAACAGATTAGGCAGGTGCATACAGGAAGCAGGTCGTCAGTATTGCTAAAGTGGCGTTTCAAGCACTGCTTGGCCGTATCCGGTTATGATTAGTCTTCCATCAAAGGTCAACTCAACACGACGCCCCATGCCGTCAGCTGCATTGTTTTACAATTGAAAATGAACCTGCTCTTGGCTCGCTTACTCCGGTTAGAATCACCTTCATCAGCCCAAAGAGCGCCATCGGACATGCGTAACTAAATATCATGTTGTTATGCAACTTGTGTGCGAGCATCTACGGGCGCGGTGCGGCAGAACCTTCTGCGGGGTTGCTGTCGAGCGCTGTTTTCTCCAGGACGTATGCAAATGATGATGAGCCTGATGTGTTCAGCTGCAGTTCGTCCACAGAGGTGAACGGCTCTTAGCCAGCCTGACGCACTGCAAGCAAAGGTACCTTCACTGTAGGCTTATGGACACTGTTTCATTTCAGTTTGTATGGGAGAAGGCATGATGTGTATTGCTTGGGCACTTAGGGCGTTGCAACGTGCGAACAAGTGGTATATCGCCATTGTTCCATTTTGGAGTCTACTGATGCAGAGTCTCTGGGCGCTGCCATACCCGCTTGCGAGTCAGCGTCCTGCATTATGATCGGCATGAGTGAGTTGAAGGGACAGTATATGTGCAGCGCAAAACGTTGCAGAAGGCATGATGGAGCGCGCGGCCATTCGTATCTGTCAGTAGTATTGGCTGTCAAGTGTTTTCGGGTGCCTGTAGTTGTTCTCCGGAGAACGGGACAAGCGAATGATGGCCCGCAGCCGACTGCACGGCAAATGCTTAGTTTGTATAAGCTCATGCCGCCTGCATGACGGAATGCGATGCTTCCAGCTTCTTGTGTACGTACTGTAAAACAAAAAGGCGGAGTACTGCAGGCGGCGCCTGCTTGTTTGACGATATTAGTCAAGATGGTGTGCGCATGGAGTAGGCGCAATATAGGAATGCCAGTGATTCGCGTTTCGTGTCGGTGCCTCAAGGGGCAGAGTTAGTAAAACTTCATCACAGTATGCAGAGACTAAAGGAAGGACTGCCTTGTCTGCACTAACTGGATGCTTTAAATATGTCCTCAGAATTCTCGAATCCTTATGATCCCCCAACAACGGGCGATTCAACAAGAGCACCCCTCGCAACCATTTACATCGTTTTTTACGTGGTATCAAGCTTGGGCTTGGATTGGTCGCCGCCACGACTCTGATTAGAGTGCCTGAGACTTGCGACAAGTTGCTTCAACTTCAATCTGACATCTTAATTTGTGTCTACTCCTTGCAAAATCAACGCGCCATTGTAACGCACTGAGTTAAGCGCATGCATACGCGAAGTAGATAGCTACGCGCCACCGGAGGTACATGTGTGGACATTATGCGACTTTTGTTTCTGTGATCACCTATACGCTTGCGGTGTCGCGAAACCTGTTCTCACGCTACGATTACGTTTTGTTTGGCCAGGGAGTATGTACAAAATGAGAAACCACAATTGCACACATGCGATTCTTTTAGCAATTGAAGCAGTTCGTAGCTACTTTTAAGCACGCTAGCCAAATTAATCTCCTCGGTGCCGGGATGGGTACTGTTGCGTTTCAGTATGTATGAGAGCAGGCATGGATGCAGATGTACATGCGTGGAGTTTAGTGCAGCTGCAGTGTGAGCAGAAGCCAAAGCGTGTTTTGCCAAACTAGTTCGCCTTGGTTCTTTTGGTGCTGGGTGTTTTGGAACTACTACGTGCATTCGAGAGTCCGCTTATGGCATTGCAACGGTCCCCTCTTAATTGGTGAGGCAGTACATGTGGTAGGATGCACCAACGCATATCTAGTGGCTTGCTTCGAACATAGAGTAAAACTGACGGCCATCCTGGCCCTAAGTGGCGGCAGATAGTCTGCGCAAAACGAAAATAGCGAAGAACTGGTGGCAACCGATGGCGCGTTCGAGACGGATTGTGAAAATGTGCAAGCCTACTGCACGAAGGTACGGGAAAACAGTGCCTAACTACGCATCCATTAGGCAGCAGAAGGGACAGTGAAGCATATAACGCAGACAGCTGCTGTGGGCTTGGCGAACGTGTTTATTTTCGTAGCAGGTGCAACTACAGGTGCTTTACTCATCTCCATTCGAGCCGGGCACTTCACAGCAAAATGTTTATATGACTCTAAAGTCAAGGGCGACTGCAGTGCCTTCCTGTATCGGTGGCCGCTTAGCAGGACGCAATTCGACAAGGACTTCGCTTGCAGTCAGCTGTATCGTTTTGCAGTTGGCATTAAGCCTAGGCACCGTTCGCTCGCCTGGTGGAATTGTATACTTCTGCCGACAGGCGTATACGCAAAAGTTGGCGGATATGCGTGAAACCCGCATGTGCCAGCCTAGTGGGTCGATGCCGTTTGTGTGCTTGCACCTACAGGCGCGGTGTGGTGAAGCCGTGACTGCAGCCGCGAGCGCGGGCTGTTTTGTTCAGAAAGTATGTAGAAAATAAGTTGCTCATGTTGTGAAGATTGGAAGCAGTTAACAACTGGAATAGGTTATACCCGGTCTAAAGCACCAGCAACACAACTCAGCCATGGATACTGCTGCCCTTAAGCCTGTATGTGGGCACGATGCACAAGCGCATACGTGTAAATTTGTGAAGTTGCTGCGTGAGGAGTGTTAGACATTCTCACACTGAAGGGCATGGTTAAAACGAGGACCTCGCCTAGCTGTCTTGATTTCCACTGCGACGCGGTGTTTCGGTACTCGATGTGTGCCTACACACATAGCATAGCATTGCAAGCTATGTCGGTGAATCGGTTGGGCAGTATGCCTGCAGCGCAATGTGATGCAGTTTTTGGCAGGGATTGCGCAGAGATTTGGGAAGGAATTAAAACAATATTGACTTCCACACCGACTATTGTCCCACAAGAGTGCAGGGCGCGTAATTCATTGTGTAGTAATTTGCTATCACAGAGGAAAGGGTAACGACATTGGCCAAATGGGTATTTCTAGTTTGCAGCAGCTAAGGTACCTTATACTTGGAGTAGGTACAATTTATGGATGCGGTTGTCGTCGTCTTTTAAGCTAGGAACGTGGCGGCAGGGTTCTCGTTGAACGTTTCCAAAAACAGAAAGCAACATGATACATACCGCCTTGGTTCACTCACGCAATGAGTCTGTTGCATCTTTGACACTGTCGATTATCGTGGGTACTTTGGTCTACAGGGCATTATTCCACAGCGACACTGCAGGTCCATCGTCTTGTATTAAGCATTAACCTTGAGGCTTGGTTCCCTTGAGGTTGGTAAAGTAATATCCATCCGCTGAAACGCGTATGGCAGTTAGTCAGGTGAGCACCGCTCGGCCGCATGTGTGAGGAGCGTGCGGCTATGCAGCCTATGCGCAGGCATCTAGTGGAGCATCATGGCGAAGCCTTCCCTGGCTTTGCTCATACCCGCCGTTTTTGCCCAGGGTGTATGGAGATAATTAGGGGTCCGAGTTGCGCAGGTGCGGTCCGAGCAGCAGCTAGAGCAGTTACTAGCAATCCTGCAGCATGGAAAGCAACTTCATATTTCTGGCTCGATTATGGGAACCGTTACGCTTTAGGCAGTATGAGGGCATGCACGGATGTAATTCTGCATGCATTTGAGCTCGTGAAGCTACACTATGAGAAGTACGAGCTTGCTTTGCTAAATGTCATCTTCTCTTTTATATACTGGTGTGTATTGCTATGGCGCTGCCGTACACGCCTTCACTACAGAGTCTGGTACCACATATAACCTCAATGAGTTGTATAGGCAGTATATATGGGGCACATTGCGTTGAGAGGCACGAGCGACACCCTGGTGACTTGTATCGAACATATAGTAGTGTTGACCGCTGGCGTGGTTATGCATGGGGATACCCGGTGTGCTTATCTCGGGAAAACGGAGAAGTGACGGCAGCTGATGGCGCAGCCAACACCGATTGTGTAGATCTGCATGACTATTGCATGAAAACGCCAACCCGGCGCCTGATCGTCTTAGAGGAAACAGAACCTGTAGTGTGGGTGGTTGTACCCGTTTTGGCAATATTAGTTAGCCCAGCTTGTATTCGGAGTAGAGAAAACTAGTGGAAAAATATGCCATTGATTTCCGTTCAAACTGAGCACTTAACGGCAAAGTATTCATATGCCTCCAACACAGAAGAAAGACGCGAAGGCAAAGCAGTTCATCCGTCTGCACACGTCGCTTTGCTTGAAATTATTGAGCGACTGTTATTGCTGTTGGTCTCCCAACCGGACACGAAGCCACCCTCAACCCCTCATCTTTTTGAAGTTGGTGTTGAGCTTGTGCTTGGTTCCCCTGCCTTGAATGAAATCAGCTTCGGCTGGAAGTAGGTGTATACGCACTACTTGAGGGGGCGTTAGAATATCCGCCCCTGCCAGCACCACAATGGGCTGCCTGGGTGATGCCAAGATGCAGCGCGCGGCGAAGCTTATCAGGCGTTCCGATCGCGTTTATTGGGCCAGACCGTTCGTATATAATTCGCTGCAAGAGTTCCGGAGATGCAAGGCGGTTAGAAGCCGTAGCAGCTTGTGGCGATTCTTGAACGTCTTAAGCAATTTATTCTCCTGGACGCACTATTGGGCATTTTTTTCGCCCCAGCCTGTATGCGAGCGGGCACCAAGTGTATATGCATGCGTGCACATTCTTGAATAGAACCGTTGTTCGCTTCAAGCGTGCTGTGGTCTTGACTATATTTTTATGGGGTGCTTTTATGTGCCGTGTGTGTTGGCTGCGCAATCTGGCATTGCACGCTATGTCGGTGAATTGGTGAGTCAACGCCTGTGCAACGCAGTGCTGCAGCAACTACGCAGTGACTTGAGAAACTGGTGGAGAGGTACTGACCTCCCGCCTCGCTATTGTATAGTGGTACTTGCTCTGAGGGAAACGGAATTAGAGAAAGGCAGGCCACGGCGGACGGCGCGGCATGCATGAGCTGTGCACATTGACATGGCGCTTGCTAAAGAGGAGCAAACGCCATAGCTCATCGTGCAACTAATGATTAACGCTAGACAGGAGAACTACTGCATGCATGAGAATGTTTCGGGTTTCGAGACTAGCTATGCAGATTTCTTTCCAGTGTGCGTGCGATTAATGAGCGCACCGCTGACATTTCTTCGAGCTACCCATCGCGCGTCAGACTGTCTCTAGCGTATATGCATGTATGTCTCAGTTGACATGATACATGGCATCTATGTTCACGTGCGTGAACCATATTCAACCCCATGACCATTTCTCGCTTAGTGTTGGTCTTCTAATATGATGCGATTGGGCAAGCACATCTCGCGAAGTTCCTTCGTCCTGCAGCTGGTATAATCCGCAGCTCTCGACACGGATATACGCTGTATTTAGCGTTGATATTCGTGATGTGCATTTGTCTGTATCGTGGGATTGTGCAGCGCTTGTAGGCTCCAACACGGTGGCTGTGTGGATACGCCAGGAAGTATGCACTTAGCACCAAACTCATTTGGTCGACACGGTCATGCGTGCGTTTCAGGCATAATGGATGGCAGCGTAAATGGGCATGAATACGCATTCATGAAGCTGCAGTCTGACGAAGCATGGAAGTTCGCTTTGCTTGAGTAGTGTATGCATTGGATATGCACCTGGGCGGGGTGCTTCGGCGCTGGGGTATTCGTTTGCGAAATAGAGTCTGGCCCAGCAAACGATCTCAGTGGTTTGGCGAGGCAGCGCATACGCAACACCGCATATAGTAGGAGGGGTCAGCGACTAAGCGGTGATTTATGTTATATTCTAGGTAGTATTGACAGCGATGTCGGTAATATATGATGGTAGACATTCTGCGAAGAAAGGAGACGGAGGAAGGGGGGCCGCGGCAGGCGATGGGCGTACGCGAATCGTGAAGCTTTCAAGGAAGCACGCGAAACATGCACCTAGTTGTGAAACTATTAAACGAAACAAGATTGATCGTGTACTGAGGGCACTTGCTTCTGGTCTGGAGGGATTAGTTGGCCTGTCTTTCGTTTATATTAAGTGAAATTAATGAACGTGTCAGCGGTTTCCACTAGCGCTCGGCACTTCACGGTATAGTGTGCATAGTGCACAGACGGAAAGGACGAGGAGGCGTTCTGTCAGCATGCGCTTGATGTTTTCAAATACGTGTCAAACACTTGTGCTTTGTGTTGGTCGTCGAATAAGAAGCGGTTCGGCAATAACTTCTCATGATGCACGCCGTATCGTCGCGCAGTTGGTAGCGAGCCTCCGCTAGGTCCGCTTGGCCTTGTGGAAGTCAGCTCCGTCTGTCAGTAAGAGTATTTGCAATACTTCTTAGCGACAAAGGAGGATCGTGGGGTCATGCAGTCTGTGTGCTGGTATCTACGGCTGCGGCGTGGCAAATCCTTCTCTGGCGCCGTGATCTCCCATTGTCTTCCTCAGGAGGTAATCGCCTAGCAGCAAAATCACCTGCTCGAAGCGGTGGTGGTGAATTAAAAATTAACGCGATCTTTAGGCGGGAGAGGCCGTGTATGCGCAGGCGAGCGCATTTATGAAGCTGCAGTGCTAGGGACAGTGGGAATTCGTTGTGCGTTAACTGCGTTTCTACTTGACCTGCAACCGAGCGGGGTCCTCCGTCGCTGCATTGTATATGCAGTCCCGAAAAACCCCGCTCCTGTGCAGGTCAAGTATGCGTTTGCCAGACAGGGCCTGACATTACAAATGGTGCTAATGGATTACTAAGGTAGTGCATATGTAGTGCAACACGTGGTTGGAGACAGCAGCGACTACGCGGTTATTTGCGTCCAACACTTGGCGGTATTGACGACCCAGTTAATTATGCACAACACTAGTTGTTTTACGAAGAAGGGGGATAAATGGGGTGGCAGATGATTATTGGAACAACACGAATTGTGTATATTCGCATGGCGTTGGCGCTAAAATTACGGGAGGCCGGAGGTTCACTGTGTAGTGGTTAAACAGCCCAAAAAACGGAGGCTCAGCTCGTAGTACAGGCGGCAATTTTAGGTTTAGTCAAATACTGTAACCTGTTTGGTATTCGGAACAGATGGAATTCGTGTATGGGTCATAGATATTCTATTGCGCCACCCCCCTGCTGCAGAATGTTGATAGCAGCTTTCAATGATCAGAAGCATCATGACTTAATGCTTCCCGGTCCACCAGCATAGTCGTTTTTGTCGTGAGCACTTCCCACCGCCGTTGGTAGTCCAGCAGGATTCGACTTTACCAGGACACCCCGCACCCCGCGCGGACGGCTGCATCGCTTTGCACGTGGCTACTTAGCTGGTTGTTTTTTGCTTGCCCTGGTTGAAATAAGCTCCCTCTCTACCGTTCGTATACGCGGTGTTTAGCAAATAGCCAGAGGGCGTGCATGCTTGAGCGCTGTGTTGACACGCAGTTTGTGTGCTGGCATTTATGGTCCCGATGTGGCGAAAAGTTCTTTGAAATTGCGACCTCTCCTTGTTCTAACCAGATAGTACGCACAGAATGAGCTGGCAGAGGCTCTAAGATGCGAAGCCTTTGGCAGCTGGAATAGTTTGTAGGGACTCCTAAGTACCTGAAGTTAGTCCATCTTTTGCGTTCATAGGCTGTAAATTTTAGGCTGTCTGTTGACCTGCATGAGTGCGTGTATGTGCGTGCATGCAGACTTGCCGAGCTGCAACGAGCTATTAAGTAGGGTTTTGTTGTGCTTGAACCGCTCTCGTCTTTCACATCACGTGGAGTGGGGTGTTTCGGAGTTGCGAAATGCCTTTGTGCCCCAGAGCCTCATGTCACAACGACGCCAGTCGACTAATTAGGCAACATATGCTCAGCGCAGTTCACGGTGGAGGGTACCAGGGGTTCGAGGACGCCTCGTATCATGTTGCTTGTAGTATGGAATGCCAGGAGATATATGTGTGGCTTTGAGACATTTGTGGAAAGAAAGAAAATAGCGAAAGGCGGATGACCGCCTAGGCCAAGGAATACTAATGGCGCTGAATGAGAGATCGCAGAACGCCTAGCTTGTTGTTCATTTTGGAGGCGCCACACAAGATGGCAGAACAAATATTGCAGGTGGGTGCTATTATGTGGTTGACATTACTTTACCTGTTCTGCGTTTGGATGAAGTGCAATGCGTGAATGTGCCATCCATCTGGTTCAACCTAGGCTTCTCATGGCACGGTGTTGATACCTGTACAGGTAAGCAGACAGACGCAAACAGAAAGCAGACTGTCCGCCTCCATACGCTCGTCCGGTTCTGGGTGACTTGATTATATTCGATGCTAGTTGGTCTTCCAAGGAGAAGGGGTCTGGCAAAGACTCCATGCTGCCAGTTGTACCGTCCTGGAGCTCATAGCAAGCTTGAGCCTAGTTTCCTTGCCCTGGTTGAAGTAAGGTCAACCTGCCGGAGGAATTAAATGCAATATGTGGCTGATATCTAGGTAATCTGCATGTATGAGCATCGCGGGATTATGCAGCTTGCCTGCTTGCAAGGTATGGCGAATCTCCTTTTAAGACTGCGATTAATGGCTGGCTGGCGCAGGCAGTATGCATATGGCCTCGAAGTAATTTGCTCGTTGAGGTCATAGGTGCACTCGTTTTCCAGGGTGTCTGATTATCAAAATGCATCTGCATCGATATACACGCATATGTGTGAAATTTCAGGCAATGTGGGAGCTTGGTGTGCCCTAGTGACGCCTTCCTTTTGCATGTCCAGAAGCCAGGTATTCGGATACACCGCGATGCGGCTTGCCGGAAGAATGTGACATGACAGGCGATGTCAGTGAATGGAGGAAGTAGCACATCTGCAGAGCAATACGCAGTAGGGGGAAACACACACCACGCGTTGAGTTGTATCAAACGTTAAATTTGATCATCCACTACACCAGAAGCATATTACGGTAACGTCTTTGAATAACACGAATAGCGAAGGCACGATGGCAGCCGGCCGCGCGGACTACACCCGTAGTACGAAGAACCCTTAGCTCACTGTGCAGCAATTGGGCAATACAAAAGAAGGGAGACCACAAACTGCAGGGGAATGCTCCCGGTTAAGCAAAATTAGTTGATCTGGTTCCGCGAAGGTGCAACTCCTGAATGTGTGGCTGACACTCTTTCTAGCTAGTCATCTCGTGGCAGGGCGTTCGTAGCAGCATTCGATTCAGATCCGACAGAAACACGACACAGGCCATCTTGAGTCACGTACCTAAGACATTTTCTGTATCTTTGGCATTTTCGATCCTGCTAAGTCTTCAGATAAGATGTGATTCGACAAGGACGCCCTATGGAGCAAGCTACATCGTCCTGCAATTAGTTGAAAGCTTTGATGTGGTCCGCGTGCTCTGCCTAAAGCAATCACTGCCCGTCGTTACAAGCGGCCGCGCTATTTGGCGGATTTAGCTAGGGGACCTGGATGTGAGAACACTATGCAAATATAGAGTTTGTGTGCGTGCGTCTTCAGAAAAACTGTTGCGATGCTTTCTCTGCCGTTCCGACCTTGTATTGTTTTGGCCAGGAAGTATGTTCAGGATGGGCTGCCAGAGTGGCGAATATGCAATCCGTTCCCCAGTACGAACGGGCCTTTCAAAGGGCTGAAGCACGCGAGGCAAATCGATTTTCACAGCCCGCTTATGGCTATTGCCGCGTTTCAGTTTGTATGCGAGCCGCTATGCATGTCTATCTCCCTACGTTAGAATTTGTGGGGCTTCAGTGTGAGAAAAGGTGGGGGTTCGTTTTGGTTTGAGGCTGCGTTTCTCTTGTACGTACTGGTGGAGAGTGCTTGGGATTTGCAATATTTGTTTACAAGTGGGCGTTATGTGGAAAATGCCCTCAATGAGCTGCTCAGGCAACACATCTGTAACGCAGTACATGGTAGGGGGCGTTGGCGACTACCGAATGATTTGCCTCAAGCAATTAGTAGTACTGACCACCAGCCCAGATATGTGAGGCTTTGCTTTCTCCGTCTTCCAACACAGTAGCGGCGGAATGATAAGGGCCGGCAACGCAACGCGGTCGGAATGAATTGTTTAAACGCTGGTGGTACTGCATGCGAAAATGCGTAACCTCTCCTTCTTCGCTGGCCAAGTTTTGCTATTCGGGAGAGATTAGCGAATGTGCACTTGTGCTCGGAGTAGGTGCACTGTATGAGTGTGTCACTCACTCGATTCCACCTTGGCGTGTCACGGAAAACTGTCGACAGGACGTATAGGTAGTAGGCAGAGGAAAACGAAAAACAGCACTTCGGCTTGCATGCATTCATCGTTCCCTATACGTCTTCAGGATTTTTGATTCTTGTTGGTCTTCCAGCAGGCAGGAACTCCCCGTTGACGTCCCAGGCAACCAGCAGATCGTTTTGCATTTGGTACCGAGCTCGATGTTGATTCGCTAGCCCTGATCAAAACCAGCTTCGCATGCCAGTACACATACACGTAGTGTTTTGCGGAGAAACGTGGGAGCTGTATGTGTGGCCACCACGTGGTGATGCGGTTCGTGTGCGGGCGCCCACGTTCGTTCTTAGGAGACGCCCTTTCTGGCATTACGGCAGGATGCTTGCTTGCTCAGGAAGTATGGTAGTATATGCGAACTTGCTGGGGGCTATTACGCGTGCGTATGCATTTTGAAAGGCCAGAGGGTAGGCGTGGCTGTGTTTGCGCGTGCGTGTAGCTGTGTTTGCGTTGCAGTGTGAAGAGTGAAAACTCGTTTTTCTCTAGCCTCGGTCTCCTCTTGCGTGCCTTGGAGCCAGGTTTTCAGACGGTGCCATATATCAGGGTACCATAATTTGGAACAGCAAAATAAGCCAGGTCGCCATTTCGTCACGAGCATACTCTGTCTTGTGCTTCTTGAAAGAAGTTTGGCCCTCACTTGTCCCCCAATGGGACACGATTCCGCAAAAGCGTCCCATGCAGCCAAATACATTAATTCCTTAGCATTTGGCGTTAAGCTTTCACGCGTTCGGCTCTGCATATGTCGACAGCAGTATACCGCAGACATAGCAAAGAGCTTGAGAAAGAGCTTAGGAACCTGCATCTGTGAGCATCGTGACGTTGTACGGTTTGTGCCCAGGCGTTACGGATGCGGTGTAGCGAAGCCTTTTCTGAGGGTGCGATCGCGCGCTGTTCTGGCCAGAGAGTATGCACATACTTCGTTGCCACAGTCGCGCCACATCTGCGCTTTCAGCGGGTACAAGAGTTTGTAGCAACTCCGAAGTAACGGAAGAGGATTCACGTTGTGGCTGTATGTATGCTTATAGGCGTACATCTCAGATTGCCTGATGGTAAGCATAGATGCGTACGTAGAGG
>CAJFCZ010000331.1:0-15651 GCA_904066245.1 Eimeria sp. OTU-Y
ATATTATCGAGTTCTATCTATAGCTGACCTTAGCTAACCTCCGTCCCATATAGGTTATTGTGCTAACTCTCTTATCTTGTATGTTAGTAGCCCTAATCATGGGTCATGTAGTGCCTGTGCACTACAGGTGGCTCCGCCTCAGAGTTATACATACTGGCCAACGGGCAAGCTCTCCTCCTTCCCGCAGCCACCATGGCAACCTCTGCAGCAAGGAATGACCCTTCAGCTTCAGAAACAGTGACCGTGAGCGGATTGGCAGAACCCAGGGACCCGGCACATGCAGTCCTGGACACGGTTGATTCAGCCGGTGCCTCAGCAGCACAGGGCACCGGCCTGGTTTCCTCCTCCAACGCTGCATCCCCAGTTCAGCTGTTGCCGTCTGCACTGAGTGGGACGGTGGATCGAGGCGACAATACTACTGGGGCCTTTCCTTCCCTCCAGTCGTGCCGCGGGGCAATTACACGGTCGTCGTTAATTCGGCAGAGTACGGGCAGGCAAACTTCACTCCCATCCCGTTTGGGTGCGGCGCGGACGAAGCCTACAAGGCCTGCTGCTGCTCTTGGCTCCATAGAGCAGCAGCGTGAAGCAGCTGAAACACACGGGGACGCCCCCGAGTCGCACCGCGGCAGCAGAAGCTCTTGTGGCAGCTCCCCCCAACCAGCACTTTGCAACGAAGCTTCTGCTTCATTCAGCAGAGGTCGTGGAGCTAAGAATTCTGCGCGGTCATCTGTGGAGGCTGGCGTTTCTCCAACGCCTGTGACTGCAACTGATGAGAGCGCCTGCGGCAAGGGGCTTCGTCGTGTCGTAGCGGATGTGGGTGCTGCAGGAGCAGCATGTGCAGTAACACCCCATGCTGCGGCAGATGAGGCATCTTCTACTGCTGCAGGAACTCCAGCTGCATCTCTAGATCATCGCGGGCCTCGTCGCTCTCTTCGCCAGGCCCTTCTAGCGAATTCAGGGAAGGCACAAGCTCCAGGGCAAATGGGATGCTCCTCCACAACAGGTGAGGGCCTTCTTGGTGGAAACACAGAAGCGGCGGCAACCGGATCAGCTTCCGGGAATCCAGCTCCTGCTTTAGCAGGCACGGGCAGCTCTCTTTCGGGACCTGGCGTTGCCTCAGGAGGGAGGAGGCGCGTGCGGCAACCGCATCGGCAGCTCTTGCAGAGTTATGTAGTTGGGCAGCAGCACCAGCGGGCGGGGCCCCAAGCAAACGAGAGAACGGCTTGTCTTGCGGACTGGCTCGATATACGAGGGAGCAGTCCCCGTTGCTGCTGCGGTGCGAGCTGCGTCTCCTGCAACACCAAAGCATACAATGCAAGCGCTGTTGGGGGGATATTCGGTGGTGCAAACCGTGGAATTGGCGGAAGCAGCACGCGTAGCGCCCTTGAAGCGAACGCAACGGCAGTAGCAAAAAGGGACAAGAAGCAGCGACAGCAGCCGCAGCAACAGTGTTCAGCAGAGTCAGGTTTTGCCGCGCAGGGCTCAGACTTGAGGTCAGGGGATGGGATTCTCGTATGCCCGTCTTGGTTTGAACCACCGTTCGAGTGTGAGGCGCCCGCGGGACTGAGTTGCATCCGCCCCTCCTCCCCGTCTCGGCCTGCAATTTTTGCCGCGCAACAGGCTGCGTGGGAAGAGGAAGACATAGCGGAAGCAGCGGAAGCAGCAGCAACCACTGCTGGAACGCCCTGGCCTCGAGGTAGTACCAGCTGTAGTTTTGGAGGGTACGGGGCAGCTACGCGCAACGGAGGGGAGGTTCCCCTTTGCTGCTATTGTGGGCTCCCCCTACGGCCCCCAGCTGTCAGCAGTTTAAGGGGAGGAGGCGCAGAGTCTGGCTGTCCGTTGGCAGCAGCTGCGGCTGCTGCTGCTGCACTGGGATTAGATGGATGGACTCAGTGGTGCCGCTGCTGCACTCGGGTGTATGGAGACTTGCGTCTACAACATCAGCGGAACGCAACGGGTCTTCCATTTACATTTCTCTCTTTCCCGAAAGCGCCTCTCCGCTACCTGCTGCTGCCTGCAGATGGAGCCAGGGATACGCCTGGGGGCGTCGGGGCAGTTGCGGCTGCACTCGCTGCTGCAGCTGTTGGGGACTCATGTCGGAGTAAGATGAACGACGACAACACCGCCGCCGCACCTGCGGAGGCAGGAGGCGATTTTGTTGGTCTCAGCACGGCTTGCATGTCTAGTAGCAACAGCAAGAGTAGCAGCGTGGGAAATACTGCGTCTCTACGGCGCACACGCAGCGGCCACCACTTTGCTAGAGCCCCAGCCGCCCGTGGCAGCAGTCGCAGTAACAACAATCCATCTGATATAATGCGATTTATGGGGGCCTCTTGCTGTTGGCCCAGCAGCGCGTCCAGTATTAGCTATGTGCAACCGCTGGCACGTATTCAGCAACGGCTGACCCAACTACAACAGCAACTTGCGGATCAGGCACAGCAGCAGCACCAGCAGCAGCATCATGTCTCACTTGAAGGACCTTCTGCTTTAGGTGCGTCGAAACCAGGGCCTATAGACTGTGTCAAACCACCTCCTGCGTCCAGTCCGCCTACGGCAAAGTCATCACTAGCAGCGGCAGCAGCATCAGCAGCGGTAACACCACTCTCGCCAGCAGGGGAGGCAGAAACTGTTGTAAGTGCAGGGGCCAAATCTCCTTGCGGTGCTTCACACGCATCTGAAACTCAGAGGTTTGTTGACCTCGGAGGGGACGAAGCGGCGCCGGGAAGGTTGCCCGGCACAGGATCACTGACTGCACCAGCAAACACAGCAGCAGTAACGTCACAAACAGCATCACAGGCGGCAGCACAAGGCCTCGGTCCGGGGGATGCACCTGTGACAGTTGGCTTCAGATCGTTATGCTGCCACGATGTCTCCCAGGCAAGCACTGCCTCAAGGGTACCGGCAGCCAAGACGGAGACCTCCACTGCGAAAATCCGCGCTGTTGTTATTCCTCGGGTGTACCTGGAAAGCAGCTCAGACTGTTACGTAGCGACGGCCTTTGATTCAGTGAGACATCTGCTCCTTCAAAAACGATTCTGCTGCACAGTACTAGGGGAACAGAGAGCACATGCGCTGGCTTGTCAGTGGCTCAGGTGGGTTAGTAAAAGTGCTGCAGCGGCAGGGCAAAGGTCTCGAATGTTGCAAGGGCAACAAAGCACTGCTTCAGACGTACAGGCAACCCTCGCTGCTGCTGCTTCAGCGTATCCATCTGCCCCTTTACTCGCTGATGGATTCGCCACAGAAACAAGAGCCGGCGCATCACCAGGGCGCAGGGCGGCGTCTGGTGGATTCTGTGGAGTCCGTCGAGGGTCACATCGATTCGACACTGGAGGCTTGCCTCAGCGTCACGAACAGCCCCGGAGCGAGCGGAACCTCAAGCGGCGCCGCCGGTGCGGGGAGACTTTAGACGCAAGCGACCGTGACGAGGGGCCATCTTCTAGTCAGCGTTTTTCTGCTGCTGCTTCCCACGGACAGCATGTGGGAGAGGTGTAGTGGCGCACGGCTGTTTAGACGGGGCGTTTCCTCTGGCTCTAAATATATGCATAATGTTTTGCTGTTACTTTCGCAGCTGCATGCACAAACTGGCTAAATTGCGTAGGCCTGTGGAGGATACGACAGACTAGCTGTCTGAGAGCTGGATACGCAAGCTGCGGCGGACGGCGAAGAATCGAGCACTCAGAAACAGCCGCGTTCTATGAGACACTGATAAGATCAGCGTCATCTTACGCTTGGCGAAGTTCTTTTGTTCCATGTGTATTGTGTATTGTGCAGGTGTGTCTTTGCTGTCTTACGTGATACGCCTGAGAACCATGATAGTGGTGTCGCTGACACCGACGTTAGCAGTAGCACGTTGCCTTTTGTTTCTGCTTGTTGGCAGACGCCTATGCCATTGCAACACGCCTGGCAGAACACAATGGAAGTCGACCGGCCTAAGGGATTTCAGCCCTTTTCTGGTTGGAATTGCTTCCTTGATCGTGAGCACCCTTGGAACAGGTAAAGATGCATACGTAGGGATCTTCGCTCAGTTAGCGGCGATGGCGGGCTGCAATTACTGGCAGCGCTTCAACAATAATTGCGCCGTTTAGAAACCATCTACCATTGGGCTGCATAAATGACGGCCCGGTAACGTGGGAAGGCGCCGATACACCTTCCAAAGTGGCAGCCCAAAACAGCCTTATTCCCAGAGAATGGGAGTGAGAGAAGCAGTAAGACGAGATTGACTGCGACCTATGAGGAGCGCGGCGGCGGCGGAATCATCTCTATCTTTCGATTAAGCGGCAACCGTAATGGGCAGGCGCCCACGTGTGGTATGGCAGTGTACTGCAACCTAGGGTACGGTACGCTGTGCTGTTGAGTATGCCCCGCCAGTTGACAAGCATAGAAGCAGCATGACCGGCACTACGCTGTACCGGTGCAGATCCTGAAACTATCCTGTGGCCATTGCATGTTGGTCTACCAGTTAGTACAGCTGTTCCTGCGTTTACTCTAATTCACTTTGTACATTTGGTGCCAAGTGAAGTGGGCGCCGAATGGACCACCCAGCACCGACCAGCCCCACTTCTGCGCTCTGTTGGTTGACCACCTACGCACAAAATGGCGAAGCCAACGGCGGGCTGAGCTCAAACTGGGGACTAGTCAGCAGGACATCTGCATGGAAGTCATATGAACAGGAGAAATGCATCAGATGCACCAGGGGTGGTGAGGGCTACTGTGCTTCGTATATGGCGCTCTCACCTAAGCAGCGAGTGGCAAGCCAGCGAAGGCATTCTATGCATTCTAGCGTGGTGCATCAATCTGCTGCCATCCATACTGGAGAGCTGGAAAGTGAATTTCGCAGGGAGATTGGATGGTGATACGTGCATCAAGAAATGACGTCAGTGGTAACAACTGAGATGCTTGCGCAAATTCGAATGCCTTACTGGAACTTGGATCCTGATGAAAGGGACTCATGCTTAGAGGAAGTTCTCATGCTGCACGGGACTACACCCCCTGTGCCAGTGAAGCTGGAATGCCAAATCAGCGCAACTCTATACCTGTGTTTAGGTTCATGCAAGCGTTGAGGCGCATCGGCGGCTCTGTATGCCGTTCGGTCAACTCGCCGCTGGCGAGAAAAACGGCCACGTGTGAGCCAATGAAGTCACCTCCCGTAGCCGTCAATATGTTAGGAGCTAGCAATATAATTAAGTGCGCACCAATCGGCTGCAGAAAACTTACTGCTAGTGTTGCGACACTCCTTGTCCCGTCTGCGAAGGAAGTTTTTTGCTAGGAGTCTACGCTCTGTCGGAGCCTTTTCTCTGACAAAAGGCTAGTAGGGAGACTGATGAACCTCACCAAGGGAAGTGCACCTTAAAAGAGATTTGCAAAAGCCGCACAGGCTGGCACCTACGAATCCTTCTGTGCCCAGTCTTTTAATCGAAGGCCGCTGCTGCATTTCCCCAGTTCTCTCACCGCATCACTCAAAGAAGAAGCCCTTCACCACATGCTGTCCAGGGCTGCTGGGGCTAAGCAGACCTCTTCGCACAAAGGGGTCACATCATTCATGGTTTGGTTATGGCAGCGTTGCCCCTAACGCTTTCTCTACCTAAGGCAGCCTCGGTTTGTTGGAGGGACGCTCTCCAGGTTGTTTTACATTCCCCTAGTTTTCTATAGAACTTCGGTGTAGACGTCCCAAAACTCCACTCGAACTCCCTTGCAGTATCCGCTAGTTTCCCGACCGCCAAAAGCAGCTCATCCAACAACTCGGCAAGCGATATGGAAGCAGCAATAAATCGGATGGACTCATCCCACCCGAATATTTCTCCGACATTCCATGCGCTTCCAGCGTATGCCCAAGTGTCCAGTGTCGAAGCCCACGACTCTTCTCAAGAATAATTCAGCGAACTAAGCAACAGCACGCCTTCCCTCTGCACGTAGCTCTGTAGCGATTGTCTATGCCCACCAATATTAATGCGATCACCACTACACGAAACTTCTTGAGATCATTCATTTCATGTCGTGGTGGGTCCGCTTTTAAGTCATCCATACGCTCCGAGAACCTTTGGCTGGAGAGTTGTAGCACCAGCAGTCGGCAAGGAGCTGCGCTTCTTCCGTCTACCGTCAGATTAGCCGTCAGTACAACTTCGGCCACTTCCGGTGCTCCACTATGAGTTGAAACATATTACCGTGCCTCAGCAGATACACCTTCGGCAAAAACACAGATTTCTTCTACTTCACACTGTAGGTCTCCCCTTGCTGCGCCGTAGTTCGCGACTGCGCTTTGCAACGCTTGATCTACTTCAGCTTAGAAGACCGATTGTAGGTTGTCTCCCCTCACTAGCTGTATCAACTGTATCTGGAGAACCCCTTTCATGGCCCATAAGCTTGTTAAGCGTGTCCATCAGCGCCTTCAGCTTGACTGCTAGGGCTCTCGAAACCCTTTCCAACTTCGGCTGAGGCGCGCTGGAGTTCTTGGGCTTGGCTTCCTTCTCCTGCTCGGGATTCCTGTGCTTCGACAGCTTTGGCGGCGCAGGCTCCTTCGGCTTTCCTCCGAGATATCTGGGTCTAGTGTCCCATGCCGCAACCGTGGAAAAAAGAGTTTGGAGTGATATACCATCCTCGTCGGAATTTCCACGTGGAGCCTCCATGTGCTTCTTATTCCCCTTTCTCTCTGCTGAAGGACGGAGTGCGGGAGGTAGTTCTGAAGGAAATAATGCGTGGGACACTGGGGGCCGCTGCTCCCCCCGTACCTTCGTCTGAGGAAGAAGATGACTCTTTGGTTTCGGTTTTTCCATCTAAACAGTGCACAGAGCCCGTTCGTATTCCAATTGACCCTTCCTGGTGTTACCAGCGAGCTCCCCCGGCTGCCCATCGAACTTCTTCTTGCTCCTGCTGCCCGTTGCCTCCCCATTTATCCTATTTGCTCCTGCCCCCCATCTCCCGCTGTTTCCACCCGCTCGTCGTGTCATCTCTGTTGAGGCTACACCCGATTTGCTCCTCTGAAGGCTTGTCCCGAGCGCAGAAGCCATCGGCGCTCCCTGGCTCCCAGCGAGTCGTCTCCGTGCCTCCATTAGCGCCGATCGCTGAGAGGAGGGAGAGACAGGTAGTGATGAAAAATGCCAATGCTAGCCCAATAGATGCCACTAACACCGAATAAAGAGCACGTCGCGATCCCATGGGTCTCGTCGCTCCCTTGCCATCGTTTCTGCGTCATACTGCTGCACGGCCTATGAATGTTATACCTCCCCCCTCCACGGCTGAGAGTTCAGCTTGTTCGCGTACGGCTTCCCCTTTTCTACGTCGTGCAAAATAGACTTTGGCCACAAAGTAGTCTCGACCCCGGGGGACGGGCCATTCTCAAGAACTAGCTAACATCAGCTAACGCCATCCAGCCTACTACCAGACCATTCTGCAGAAGGGGGCACTCCCTCTATCGGTTCTGTTCATTCGTTCCGCTACGGGTGCTTACGCGTTTGAAACCTTTGAACCACAAGCTAGCAGCTACAGTTGTTCTTCAGAATGGGGAGGCAAAACTCGCCTAGAGTATGCGCAGTTGTGGCTGCAGCGCGTATCGCATTCTGTGGGGAAGGCCCCCATGGCTGACACAACCCTCTCAACTAACGGTATGTCGGTCTGCAGAGGCTATTCGTAGCTTCTGCTCTTCTGTATTTGCAAATTACAACCAGTACACGAGGATCTACATCTAGGCGACAACTCCGTGCCTCAATACTACACACCTCAGTCACCCTTGAAGACTGCGTCGCTCAGCACATCTCAGCACATCTAATACCCTCAGAAACTCTTAAACGGCATCTTCAGTCTGGTCTTCCTAAAAGGAAAAACAATGGGTTCCCACGACAAGTAGGCGAGGAGAAGAGGCCTCAAAAAAATAAAAAGGCCACTAGGAGAGACGAACCTGTTGAAATTCTCTACGCGGACACTTCCCAAGTTCAGTCGTTCGATATCAAGGCACTGCTGAATGGCTACAATGACTGTCCTCATTGCTTTGTCACTCCATAGTCCAGCCGCCTGGACCACTAGTACCATGGAAAAAAACATCCTCAGTGTTCCCTCTCTGCATACGCTGTCGGCATCTACATCGAAGTTGCTCGGCATTGTCACCGAAGGCGACGCACCATTGGTTGCGCCTCAGAGAAGGCAGCAGCACACCACTTCCCGTCTTCTTCGTGAACTTTCACATCCTTGGGAAGAACAACAAAACTCCACAGGCCGCACACCTCGGCCTCCGAGCCCCCGCTGTCCCAGTTGCCTCAGCTACCATACTTTTGCTGTTTTGACAGACCTTGCAGGAAGGAGAAAGTCCGTGGCACTTAAGTTCCTCCCGCTTTCTCCGCCATTCTCAAGTATTTAAAGCCCCTCCTCGCATCAGCTTAAGCAACTTATCTCCAATGTTCCCAATGTTGTTAACCGCACGATTCCCTCTGCACCTGCAGGCGGAGTTCGACCCGAAAGCTTCTAACCTGTGGCGATGGGAGAGCAAGGCATGGTAAGGTGGAATCGATGGAATCTCATGCAGAAGACCCACGGGCTGAAGCATACAAGCTGTAGAACGGGCCTGCACTAGCTCCACCGGCAAGCACATTGCAAAGGAGAGGAAACAATGAGCGCAAAAACGAAAAGTGTAGAAAGAGCAGGGAGGTTGTGAAGGAGGGGAAAAATTCAGTAGTGGCAAAGACCTTCAAAGGAGCCAATTCACACGTCTCCGGCAGCGATCGCATCCACCCTTTTGTTGCTGGCACAGCTGATGCTGCCGCTGAGGCCCCTACTTGTTCTACTGCACTCAAAGCTAGAGCGACAGCAAGCACACCACCAGGAAGCGCTCCTGCAGCTCGGGTCGTTGTGCATCAACGCTGTTGTAGTGTGCTCAACATCCTCATTGACTCCAACTTCTCACCGCGTAAGAGAACTAACTTTTCTCTAAGTGTATCGGACAGAAGGTCACCTGATGGTGAACTAGGCCTCGAGAAATATCGAGAGATATCGCGCACCAAACTTGAAATTTCTCTGTGTGAGGCATTAAGCAGAGCAAGCGTTTCCGCCGTTCCTTTCTCTTTGTACTCCTCCATGGACTCTTTGAGTGTCAAGGAGGCCTGTTCTATGTCCACAAGGTATTGGATGCGAATATCCAGCCCAGTTGGTGGGGATTCGCTTTCCGGAGCGTCGAGGTAGTGAGCAGATGCAAATGCAGCCAAAACATTCCACGCAGTAATCACTTTCTCCCACTCCGCATGTCGTACATTTATCCATTCAAGGCGCTCTTGGAAACCATATCTACTATTCTCGGCATTGAATAAAGCACTGGCTTGTCCCCCGAAATACTTTAAAGCATCAAACAGAGCCTGGCAGTACGGCCAGTGAGGATCCGACGCCTGCCAGCTACTATACAACCCCTCAAGCCCTTCTTGCAGAAGACTATAAATGTATTCAAATGCCTTTGTTATCTTTTCTCGTCTTTCCCGCACTCTATCCCTATGCCTTTTCCTGGGCACACCCACATTCGGTGCTCCGCCATGTGGATGGGAGGAGTGTTGTGGGGGAGCTGCACCTGCTCCAGATAACATTTGCTCTTCTGCACTGCTCGGCGGCCCCGCTGCATGAAGCCCAGCTTGGACCTCCTGACCTGCACCCACGTTAGGCTCTTCCGCAGGCGGCGTTGCGCTAGGCGCATGGGAGGGGAACCCCAGTGAAGGTGCCGCAGCTCCAGGCGGCTTTTCCTCTTCTTTCAGTTGTTCCTCTTCTAATCCGCTGTCTTGAGGCTCCTCGGTGGGATGCTGAAGCTCGACGGGGAGTTCAGGGATGCTCGTTTTGTTATCTTCGGTCGGTTCGGAAGACCCTGGGAAGCATTGCTTGTCGCCTTCCCCTTCGCCCTCCTCCTTTCCTGGTGCGCCGCCCCCCCATGCTAACCTCCTTTTACCAACGAGTTCAGGGAGCCTTGACGTAATAAGCCGGGAGCATAGGCCCACGAGGAACAGAAGAACAAGGCATGCAGCTACTCCCAGGCGGACTTGAAGCGCTCGGGAGGTAGAACCTGGCTTGTTTCGTTGGTTAATGGCGTTCAAATGCACAGCTGCAGTGTTTACTGCTGTAGACACATCGGTGGTCCCAATCTCGTCAAAGAGCTTCACGTGCTCCATACTGCATGGCGTACTGGGATTCTCCTACAGCTCCAGCACGCGGGAAGCGTTTCAAGGGTATGAAAACTATATCTTGTAGAGAGGAAGGCAAAAGCAATTCCAAAGCTTCAAACGCCCTGTGCAAAGTATCCAAGGTCAAGTGCGCCTGTCCCAGTACACCCAGGAATTACGCCGAACTGGTGGCGCTACTTAGCTCACCAGCATGTGGATACTTATGGTACTGAAACATACTTATCATGCCAGGTTACTCTTGAAGTAAGCTGAGAAAATAGATGATACATTCGGATCCTCCCTGCCTCGCTTGCAAAGCATTGGGAGTCTGCTTACTTCCCCCGTCGTCGGTGAGCGAGTGGGCGATCGGCTTTTTTACCGATGTTACTTCACAGGAAGCAAATATATAATTAGTTGAAATTCATTAAACTTGTTTCCCTTACATTGAAAAAACTAGTGATTAAGCTCATCACACTGATATCTCTGCAGAGTGTCGAATTTTGGAGTTTTGGAGAGCACCTCGGTCCGCACCAAGCGCGCTCTGCTATGTCTACATCGTTAGCATTGCTGGATGTATGCTAATAGCCCCTACTTTATTGTCGTTGGATTTCATAGTGGAACTGTCCAAGTTGAGCCCAATAACTCACTCTTGGTCAGTCTGCTTCAGCGGCTTTGGGTTTAGAGCTGTGGGCTGCCCATACCGAATGCAGCGAGAGCTTCCGATGCAATGGGAGTTATCCATCTTCGCTGGCAACCGCCGTGAGTTGGAATAGAATCACAATACGTAGGATGAGAGTGTGTGCCTGAGTTTGGTGTAGCAATGGATGCGCAGCATAGTCTGTGCGACGTTGACTCAGGAACACTTGGCCTTACGTGGCAGCCTGGGTGCAATAGCGAATGCTCAAAAATTGCTTAAAGTCATAATGTATGAAGCGAAGAAGGCTTGGTTGTGCTCGTATTCTGGTGTGACGCGCATAATTAGTTTTGTAGCATTGGTGTATGCGAGGTCGGCACCTAAATCTGCTTGTCTGCAGACTCACTCTATATTGCCAGGTACGTGCTTAGCAAGTGCATACAGTGTTACACCTGGCGGCGCGTTTCAACGCGTCTCAACCCGCATCATCTACTCCAGGCCCGTAGGCAGGTGTGCCTAACGGACCTGGAGCCGAATGCGAGGGCAGTTGCCCTTCAGGAACAGTTTGTGCACTTTCGCGCTCAAGCATCTCGGCTGCTTCATTTCACGACTGTCCCTGAATAAGAACAAGGGCGCTGGCTACAATTTGCAACGAGGTGCGCTGCAACTTGTAGCCAGAGCCCATGTAGGGCGGCTGCCTCTCCCTCAGCTCATTCTCCCGACGCCCCTGGGCCCAGGAAGCCTGGAAACAGGGAATTCAGGCTAGCTAGTTTGTAAGGAACACTTGCAGTAAGGCCCTTGGCTTCGTTTTAACTCCCAATAGTTGTCGGGTAAGTTTGAGGACTCTCGTTGCACTTTCGAGCGCCGCATGGTTCATAGGGGCAGGCGCGAGCGACGAACCTCACCGGCACAGGAGTGCGGCCTGATGCAAAGCTGTGAGTACTGACGGGGGAGTTCCAAAAAAGTACATAGGTACATAAATATATCTATAATGTTTTGAAGGAACTCCCAAGAACCCTTATCAAAAGCTCGGCCCCATTTCCTCGTGAACAATGGACATACATCACGATCGCCTTCTGGTGGGGTGGCGACCAGCCTTCGGAAGGGGTCACCTATTTGAAATAAGCTCGGTCCGTGTATCCCGTTCGGCTAAAGATACTTTTCTACCAAGAACAGTCGGGGAAGAATGACTCCGCCGGTGCGGAGTATCCACATGGAATCATCCCGGTGATGTGGAGGCGGTAAAGGAGTTCTTTGCTTCCTCCAATTTCTACTCTAAAATGAGCCGGAATATATAAAAGAGCCGTAGGCATCTTCTCTACTAGCAGGAAGCGCATGGTAATGGTAGCTACGCCAACGTTGCCAAACTTGTGGGAGCGCATACGGACCCTGGAAATTTTCAACATGCGCTGAGCAATGGAACAGGCTATGACAAAACTGAGAAAGATAAGCAGGGGAGCCGGTCGATTCACCGCTACACCAATACGTATCAGCCAACGAAAAACAATCCAACGATGGACGGGGAGCTGCTGTGATTGATTCACAACAGGATTGTCCACAGGGGAGGTAATCTGCGACCGACTGAGCCGGGGAAAATGAACTAGGGGGTAATAGGATAGAATTCGCTGAGACGATGGAGTACCGTCCAATAAAAGAGAGAACAACCAAGGGTTTCACAGCACTATCTGAGAAGGAAGAACGCGAGATTGGGAACCAAGCATGATTAGAACCTCTGGATATTGGGGCTGTGAATACCTGACCCGCATAAGGGATTAGAAGAGACGACAGACAGCCGCCAGAGAACTTGACACTTAAGAAGCCGTGAGGGCATGTGGAGTGGCGCATTTCCTTCTTTTGCAACAAACATGGTCAAAAAACTAAAGATTGAAGAAGCTTGAATAGGGCTAGGGAACTGGAGAAACACGGATTTGAGCAGTATCTCCGAACCGACAAAGCAAACGTTCGGGCCCTCATGCAAAGTGCGGCGCAGCGAGGTGGCCGAAGGAGGTGACTACAGCAACTGCAGATCATCATCGAGTCAGCCTTTTGCTTAGCCAGGCTGGCGTTGGTGTTCAAGGGGTGTTAGCTCTACTCCGTACAGGTTACTAAGTGGATGTGCTGTCGGAAGCCACGTTGCGGAGGTGTAGCCTAACTGGGTATTCGTTGACGCAGGCTCTACGACCACGGTTTGCTGATGACAGGAAAGACAGGAGAATCGGCAGAACCGTAGGCGTAAAATGTGACCTTAGCACCGAAATATGAAATGCATCATATTACTTTGATGTGGGGCTTCTATGTTTGATCAGATCACCATGACATAATTCAAGGCATCTCGTTGATGATTCAGTGGATTGCGCACATGCGTTACCTCGACTCTAGGGTCACGGTCTATGTGCCAGGGATCAGTGAGAGAGTTCACCTTCCAACTGCAAAACGGCATTTGCATCTTTTAAGACAAGAGGAGTAGAAGGAGTCCCCTAAGGAGAATGGAGGGAGAAAGCTTCTACGTAGCGCAGAAGCGCAACAGGTACCGATGGAGTATTGCGTGCACTTCGTCGCGACGGTCGTATGAAGGTCACGGCTTGCGTGAATTCCACTCAATTAACACCCGAGTAATAACAAGACTAGGCATAATTGAAGGAAACGTTCTCACTAACAGAAAGGTATCGGCGGGCCAGCCTCCCTTTGCACGGCCCATGTAGCGCTGAGTCCCCTCAGGCTACATACCCATCTCCTTAGTGTAAAAGTCGCACATTAGTACTCGAGCCGAAATGCTCCTCCTTAATACTTTAAATATATTAAGTTTTCGAATTGTACACTAAAACGGCCCTTCAATTGGGCCAGAAGGCCGTATAAGAAATCAGACTGACTCGACCGCCCACGGCGCCCTTGTGCGGGGCGCCGCGGCGCCCTTGCACGGAGCCCGCGTGTTGCCGCGTCGTTGCTGTGAGCAGCAGCCGGATCCTCGGACCAAGGCGCTAGCCATCCGACAACTGACTGCTTCGATTCTATGAACAAAGCCTTATTGGCTATCTGTGTTTCTTAGCTCAAGTCCGGTACACTGTAGTGCCGGGCACTACAACTCCTGCCTCGTAGCCTCTAGCTGCCATTACTAGGCTTCAGAATACTCGTCCTACACACCTAATGCAGCAAGGGAAGCAAAATAATAAATATTAAATGTGATTGCATTGCTCTCTTTGCAGGAACAATGTTGTCTCTCCCCCATTCGCCCTAGTCACTTCCTCTTTCCCAGCTCGAGGGTGTCGGGCTGGGAAAGAGGAGGTGGCCTGTCGTGAGTTGCAACATCTTGCCACATTAACTGCCAAGAGGGCCTTATACGGATTCAAAGTATTACTCCAAGCAATACTCCAATTTATGGGTGTACAATTTCGGGTGCTTGATTGTGCAGTTACTCAACAAGCGGAAATCCCCCCTTACATTAGCCTATATGTGTTAACAAAACACACAGCCGAGCAACGAGTACACCAATGCTGCCAAGATGCACTATACGGGGGAGGCAGGCACATTATGTCCCATGGAAAGTTTGGATCTTTGTCCGGACCTGCCTACAAACTGACTCTGTACTTCCAGTTACGTGTCTAGCAGCTGTCTACAGCTGTAGTGCATAAAACAACGGGGGCTTGGCTGGGGTTGCATATTATTCTGCCTGGCAGCAGTTGTTGCGGCAGAGCGCGTTGTGACCCATCTCAGGTCGGCTTATTTCGCAAACTCCTCACGCCCTTAGGCCGGTGTGCCTAAACGGCCTGGGAGTAGTTGGGAGGGCAGCCAATTTACAGGAACATTTTGCAAACTCTCATGTCACCTACTTTGTCTCTATGGCAGCTTACGACGGTCCCTGAATACGATCAAGGACTGTCGTTGCAGTGCCGGGGTGCATAAAGTGCCTAGAAGAAGAGGAGGAGATCATGTACGTCTTTTGGAACCATTTTTTCTCTAGTTACCTTCGTCGGCTCCACTGCAACTTCGTTTTCGGACAAAATCAGGTCCTCCTCTCCCATAGTACTAGTTGCACTAGCATGCAATGCAACGCATGACAGAGCGTATCCCCTCCGCACCCTTCCCAGGCCTTTTGCGCACTGTGACCAGGAGGCCTTAGAACTGGAAAGGAGATCGCTTGGTCTTCGAGGAACACTTCGTCAAGTATTTTGATGTTCTTGCAGCAACGAACAATGGGCCCTGCCTAGTTGCATTGCAACACTAGCTCCAGCAAGACTCCTTGCAACCCATGCTAGGCCGCCCCCTCTGGCACCAGCCCCAGGCCCATGTGTCGCTGTACCTAGGACGCCTGGAGACTCGGGAGCAGGCAAGGTGCTGTTGGCGATCCTTTGCCTTAATTCCTCCACTCTATTGCAGGCCGTAGCGGGCCTCAGCTGCGGTCTATAAGCCACGTGTACCTCAGATGGATGCACTCACACTGTACACAGGCGTTGGACACTTGCTTGGTCCTCAGTAGCGAGCCTCCCGTAAAGTAGGCTGTTACCAACGTAAGGCAGACCCCGCTGCGCACGGCCCGCTGTACGGATGGCTTTGCAGCGACGTAATAACATGCGTGAACAGCTAAACAGTATTTACGTATGTTAATGCAGAGGCGTTAGTGCGAGAGCTAACGATAGAAGGAAAAAGAGAAAGGGCCTCGATTCTGATCGTGTAGTGCCGGCCGCGCCTCCGGTGCTGGCTTCACTGTCAATGCCTATGCGGTGTCAATTAGGTTCACAAACTTATATAAATTTACATAAAACAATTAGTTTTATCCTCTCAAAGTTCAAGGAAACATTTTCGTTCCGATATTCGGACCAACCGGCTCCTCCACCGTTACTACCGTCGGCAGCGCCGGTCCTTCGAGCCGCAAGCGGCTCTGAGGAGGCCGCCTACGCC
>CAJFCZ010000332.1:0-15630 GCA_904066245.1 Eimeria sp. OTU-Y
AATATGTTGTGTCGGCGCAGCGCGCACACGGCGTACTTCAGTGTCTATGCAGGATGGGGAGGGGGCGAGAAGGGAGGCGGTGCTGTAGCATGGAAGGGACTACAGCAACTGAAGATCGTGGCTTTGTCGGAATTGCTGACCAGCATGCATCGTCTCTTGGGTTGCGCTTGCTGCTGGCGTGGTGCTCTAGGAAGTGAGCTCTAGGGGTAAACACACTAGTGCATCAGGCGGTAATATGCTTCGTGTTGTCCCACGCATACAGAAGAGCGGTGAAGCGTTAAGAATGAGACATCAGGGTTGCATGTGTGATCACGCGGGTAATGTACTCAATCACGCGTTTGGCATCTGGTGATGTGGGTACTGCAGAATGTGGCTGAACTGGTGTTCACCTGAGGTTAGCGGTTTCTGTGTGGGGGAATCGCCATACAGTAGGCAACCCGCAACGTTCGACTGTGTCTCGCGTGGATGATAAAGCGCACGTTTCCACGTTCGCCATGCGTTTATAGGGCTTCGTGCGTCGGACGTACTTGCTTTGCACTGCGGAAGAAGTTCGAAAGATGATGGGAGTGCATTCCACGCAACACGATGGAGCTGGGACGTAACGACAGGAGCTTGCACAGTGGAACGACGTGAATGCCATACACGGACGCACGCGTTCAGCACCTGTATTGCGCCCTCAAACGTGCTGGAGACACATCCGAAGACCCTTGCGCCTTTCGATGGGTTCAGGAGAGTGTTTGCATGTGTGTAGTCCTTCACTCTTTGATTTTCATCACCCATCAGGGAGTGCGTGTTCCACGGCTGAACAATAGGCAAGAGCATACCAGTTGGGTCGTCAGGAGTCCAATAAGGCGGACGGTAACGTGCCACATCGACACACTAGCGGAGTTTTCGTATGCTGGGGTAGGTCAAACATAGGTGTGGGGTCGGCCTGGCGACAAAGCAAATGGCCCATGGCATTGTGGGAGAGATATAAGGAGCTCACGATCGCAGTTCCAGACTGCAGGTCAAGGGATAGCCATCGAGCCCGATGCTTTCAGGGACTGTGCAAGCAGCACTGCTTCGGGAACCAGGACCTAAACTGATTCAGTTGATGCATGAACGGATTTGAAGACATATTGAGTGCACAGGATGCATTTGGAACGCGGTAAAGGACGCTACAGCGTTTAATGCCCTTTGTAGCGGCTGCGTGATGGGGTGGGAGCTTACGTAATCTAGGCGGGTGTGTAGCTCGGCGTTTCAGCTAGTTTCCTGTGCTTTGTGTATCCGCTTAAATTTAATGTTTAATCCGTGACGTAACTGATGACGTTATTTGGGAGAGAGAAGGAACTGACGGTGGATAGTGTTGGCTATCCGAGGGGAACAGCGCTTGGGTGTACGACAGAGGTTCGCATGCCTAAGTGATGACTCACTTCCCAGCGCTGTTTTCAGTAGCAGCCTCTATCTGCTAACGTGCAAATTGATTGCAGCCTTTGTTTGTTTGCGGACAGATGTTCAACGAGGTGGCGGTTTTGCATGGCGGTTACTTCGTGCGGCAGCTAGTAAGCCTCATGACCAGAATGCAAATCATATTCTGCAAGCACATGCCAATACGCGTGCGGTTCAAAGGAATGCACATTCACCTTCAGCCCGAAATTATTGTTGCGTGTTTCATGAGATCGTTTTTGTTGCATTAAGCAGAATAAGTGCTCCTGTGTTTCTTACTTACAGATTGTTCTGTGCCTGTTCGGATGCAACCGCGGAAGGCTTTCGGTTGGCGAGTTAAGGCAGTACGTTCCGTTACCAGTACGTTAGATCCCAAGCTTAGGCAAAACGATTGCGAATAAGGAAAACTTTGAATATTGGTGTATATCACGGCTGGTGTAACAGGCGCTCCCTTGTAATGGAGCCAAATTTTGGAAGTATGTCTAGTAAAGACTGCTTTTCTTTCTAGGTGTACACCTAAGTTAATTTCGCGCCCCGATCAGGTTTGTTATTTTGTCTGTTAGCTGGGCCAGGACCGCGAAGGTGTGGAGAAGAAACAAGGGCAAAATCTGGGCTGGGGTTGTGTGGGGATCCAATTCACCAGGCGGTACGATTTATCTCCCAATGGATGCACATTGTTCATTCTAGGAAAGGCGAAAACGCTCTTACTTGCTTACGTTTGGAATTGTGAACAGGTGGTAGAGTGCAAGAGGCAAGTGCGCGGTGTCTGACGCAAGCTTGCATGCCCTGTGCTGAGGCATTTCTCTTGGTGAAAGTGGGTGTAGACTGTGACAAACTCTGCGGATATGCTCTTGTGCACTGTAAAGGACTTACGAGCCACGTTTTTGCAGTAATTCGTCAACCACGTCAACCGCCCCCTTATGATCTGAGGCGTAAAGGGTCATATCTTACGGAGGGGGGCATACACTGAAGCACAGAGGACGGTTCGTCAGCACAAGGCATGGAACACAATTCTGCGCAACCAAAATTCATATTGACCACTGGCCATTTTGCACAATTCTTGAATTGTGTCGAGCGCTCTCCAAGAAAAGCACTGCCCTTCAGAAGGTTGAAATACAGAAACATGGCGTGTCGGTAAGGACGAATGCGTTTAGATTCAGGTGAGCTGGGGTGCGGGCCGTAAGGGGACTCCCGAAAATTAGCTTGTGGCAAGAGCCGCAGGCCCGCTTCGCCAAGCTAACTGCATGTTTAGGGTGCACAGCCACATAGCACCTCCAGCGCAAGTCGAAACGTGAATGCTTTTTAGGCGACGATCGTGCGAATTTGTGAATGTAGGTAATCCGGCCTAGGACATGCATTGAGCATACGCTATAGAACATTCACGCATGCTTCACAAATGATATTTGCCGACACAGCACCTGCTCTGCTGATACTAGCTAAAAGTGTTTTAACTCGTAGTAGGCTACGGCGAAGCAGATGGTGCAGAAGGTACGTGCATGCAATTTACAGGTGAAGGAGCGTACTGCATGGACGGGCTGGGGTGAACAATCCACATGGCATTGCAACACTGGCTTGCCAAGTGTGAAAGGGTTACGCAAGGCACGCCAAAATTCGCACCGTATCAGGGTTGAGATTGTGTACAGCTTTACGACGCTAAATACCTAGGACTTTTGTCGTCCTGCACCTTCCCTGGATCCCGAGGGTCGCTGATTGCGTTAATCGAATTCTGACCGGATCCATTCTCGCGAGCCACGGGGTAGCGTGTTTGCGAAGCTTCCATGCTTCAGGACTAATTTTGTGGTGTTAGGGCTCTGGTAAGTGTAGCATCGGCGTCGTAAGCCCACCAGTGCATCCCTAGTACGCACAGTGCTGCTGTATCAGCTGGCCACATGCCAGGCAGTAAGCTTGACCGCCATAGAGTGTGTAGGGTGTTCGCTGCGGCAGCTGGTTGGAGACTACGCCGTGCCACTAGACGTGCGAAAGCCTGGCACATGCCCATATTCTAAACATTTTCCTATAACTAGATTACAGGTAGCACGACTGTGAAGAACCCACGCAATTTGTGCATTTTTCGGGAGTTCGGTAGCATCACCACAAGCAGTCTTTGCGACGAACTAGAGGCGTGCGCGAGTCACATGGCGAAGTTGGTACGGTTGGCTCTTTGCGTTATGCTTATGGGCAATTTTACCCAAAACGATAGAGGTGACGGGGTCCGAAGCAAAATCGGCATACTTGCGCCGAAATAATTGCGAGTTTGAGTCCATTTAATATGTACAACAGCGTATCCGAGCCGCCAATTCTCCATGGTCCTCCCTACGCACCGGATACAATTGAAGGCCGAGCTGGTGAAAGTGACGGCGAGTGCAATACATTTGAACGTGAGCGTTATGGTTCAGGCAGTGAGCGCATGTAGAACATAGCACACTATGCTTCGTACTGCAAAGGAGCGCCAAGAGCCACGGGGCCGATATTGAAGCTTCTTGTTGTGTCAGGGTGTGATCCCTGCGTGGCAAGCCCGACTGCAGAGCATTGGGAAGCTGTTGGCGTAGCCCCCTGTGAATGGGGGTGCTGGTTCTGCACGCGTAGGAATGTATTTTGCAAGTCCGTTTTGCACACAGTGTAGGCGTTTTGAGTGCAGTGATGGATTATTGATGAGTGCACTTTTGTCGTATCAGCGCGCCGCACATCAGGCAGTACGATTCACCTCCAAGTCGCGTGTGCCTGGGAGGCTATGGCAGCAGCTTAGGGATTTCACCTTATCAGGGGATGCGCTGGAACGCCGGAACTGGCGGGCTGCCTCAACCACCTTTTACAACCAGTCAAATGGTAGCACGGTCTTGAATGCTCCACGTAAGCTGTCTGAGAAACTTGCCGCCAGGTCCCCCACTCGGGACTTTTGCGATGACGTTAAGGGACCCAAGGCCCAAATGGGAAAGGCGGTGAGTTTTTTCTCTTCACCATGTTCGAGAATAACTTCATCCTACACAGCAGCGAGATGGGGGAAATCTCATGGTAAATTCAGCAATGTTTCACGGGGGCAAAGCAAAGATGATTTTCAGCCTACCCCAGACGTGCACCGGGGTCCCCAAGCATGGCGAGTTTTAGCTCTCCGTGCTTGTTGCTGTTGCTGCTTTGAAGAGTCAGCTGTGGGCAGCGGCGCTGAGGAAAGTGATATCCAACCATTAATTTGGACTAGTGTTACGCACCAGGACGTATGCTTGGTCCCCACACTGTGCTTTTGCGAAACGATATAGATGCAATAGGATTGAAGATACCCTAATATGTTTGACGTGACATAACTCGCCTTCGCAAGGGATCGCACTACCGGAAGATATGGGTTTGCGACGGCGTGCGTCCTTGTTCCCGTGAACTGTCTGTAGAGGGAGAGATGATGAGCAGCAGGAACGCTACGAGCACATTGTAACAAAACAACGTATATGCTTCAGAGGGTAAGGGTGAATTCCCGAAGCCGTTTGCTCCCGAAATTATGTCCGTCTTTGAGCAGTGGAGAACGGCATTGACTGTATGGGAGTGACATGCACTAGGCGGTAAGTTTCGGATGCATGATAGAGACATAATATTGTACCAGAAGCTATTTGAAGCTGGGGCAAAGCTCAAACCTGGAGGAGAACTCCGCTAGGGTCCAGCGTACAGGTGTTGCTTGATAATAACGCTGCGGGAAATTGGGAGTTGCTGTGCGGACCTAATTATCAGCTAGTTTTCCGCCCATGCTGGCTGTGCGCAACCATATTTTGAGCAAATATCTTGTTTGGGAGAGCGACATGTATATGCCGAGTTTGCACACGGGGTACTGCTGCACATCAGCAAGTAGGCTGCTTTTGCATGTCAAGATGGACGAAGCATACTGTGCATGCTCTTTGGCACCAGAGTCTTTTAGAGGCTGACAGAAGGAAACGTAGATAGTGAAGCAGAGTTGCCGTGAGCCGGAAAGGTGATATTCAATGTTTCAGGCAGGACTTTCGCTGGCCGTAAGCCTTGGCTGTTCAAGGAGTTTCCGTGAAGTAAGTGGGGTGCGCACTGCGGATGTATGGCTGAAACACAAGGTAATTGCTGTCGAAAGTTCCGTCGAGCGGACCCAGAGAGTATGCGTGGCAGTGTGCAAACAGAATTATTTTTGGCCTGTTGGATGCGTGCGTTTGTTTCGAAGAAGTGCTTTCTGATTAAAGCGAAACAGAGCGCTTCTGTGGGGGGAGTTGTTTTGCACATTGCACATCAAGTGCACGTCCTGTGTGGCCAGTTTGTTGCCACCACGGGAATTGCATGCATCAGGCAGTACGTTTATACTGAGCTCTTCGTGCATGCGCAGTATTGAAGGGTTTTTTCTGCCTTCATGCAATTGCGGTGGGCTGTTGATGAAATGATCAACTGAGTTGCTGTGGATTCTAACGTGCAGGTACATCGTGGAGGCGCCTCACTACTTCGGGAATTTTGTATAGACTACATGGGGTGTCGAGTGTGAATTGCATGTTTACGTAAACGACCACGTGTCTAAGCGCACTAAGGGGTAACCGGATTTTGAGTTGGCGCGCCTGTTCCGGTGACTCTAACCCTTTAGGCGATGACACATCAAACCACGAGGCATGCAGTTGCTTATTTGCGTAAATACGGAAGGCAGGCTTCTACCGGACTGAGGGCTTACGAGTTTCTTCTAGTTCCTTTCTAGCGTCGTTGCCGCCGATTGTAGAGGGTTACTAACGCGGAGAAGCGATGGGGGTCGAGTGCTGGGTACGTACATTGGTGAGTACACGCGAAGAGCATAGCTGTGCGCTTTGCTGATGGAAATCTATGGAAATGGACGGCACACATATGGGTTTGCATAGTGGTGGATCCGTTTGAGTTTCCGCTAGCGCACACGCAGGCGTTCAGCAGGGCGTTTGATGTTGATGCATTGTGTAGGAACTGCAACTGCATACACCAGGCAGTGCGCGTGGCCCCTGCAGAAAAGCCCTCATGACGACATCCTAATAATTGAATGATGCAGCGCGCACTAACGGTGAAGCAGTACCGGGCCATCTCTAACGTGCAAATGGTCACCGGTGAAACGGCGTTATAACCCGTAAGCATCGTGACTACATTTGCTTTCTGTTTCCACCATCGCATGCTCCATCACAATTGGGATGTATGCGTGCCAGTGCCTCCTTGATATGCGTGTCTTATACACATTCAGAAACGCGGCTGCGTTCACGTTACTCAGCGAGTATGGCTGGCGTCTATTTTGCCCGTTGACAGGGAATATTCGGACAAGGATGTGGTAGACAGATGTAAACGGCCACCGCTTATAGGAACGTCGCATGCAAGGCTGTACGCTTGAAACCCATTCTACACACAGGAGTAGTGCTCCATAAAGAACCCAGTTGCACGGACCGACGATATTGCCGGGATATGGTGAGTACCCGTCCGCCAAATCGCCCCTGCCATTCCAATAAGCCGGACATTTTGCTTCGACATGCTGCCGTCTCGTGTGTAGTGGTTTTTACTGTTGCAGGCGGTACGCTTGCTGTGTAGAGTATGATTGCCTGCGTACCACAGCAGGCAAGTTAAGATTGGGTGATTGTGACACACGCTGATGAGCTGAAGTGTTGAAGTGTACCGAACACTTTCAACGGAGGCTGCAGCATTCTAACCAGCTTTGTCTGTTTCACAATATTGAGAAGCGTTGTCTACTGGTACTTTTCTTACAGCTGTTCTGAGTCTGGTGGACACCATTGGCTAGTGGCACCAACGCATTACATTGCAATAGGCAGTGCGTCCTGCCCGTAGGCCGTGTTTCCTGAAGTTTGTTTCGGGAGACAGCGAAACAAATGTCTCACAGTTGAATAGCTGTATGACTAAGCGTCGAGCGTGCTACAAATGGACTAGCAGCTATGTAGAATGCCCAGCGCTCCACAAACAGCAATAGGCCGTTTGCGTTCATTTTCAGTAGACTCCGTGCAGTTGCCGGTGACGCGTCAGTAGCGGCCGTGACTCATGACAGTGTGAAACTTTCGCGGACTAGAACGTGCGCGTGATATGTAATACGCATGCGTGCTTGTCTCTCCTTAATGCAAGTTGAAGGCTTTGCAGCATCAGTGGTGGCTAGGGCTTCTAGTTGCGAAATCGCCGCATCGCGTTCCAAGCAACTTCTTTTTCAAATAATCTTCACCTCCTGGATCCTTTACAGACGCTTGGAAGCCGACGCGCTGCGAGGTTATGGCTAACGTGGTTGTCCGGTGATGGTCGTCGGTTGCTCGCGTTAGGCAGTACGCTGTGTCTCTCCTGAAACCAAAGGAGTCACGGGGTGAGTTTTCTGCTGTTTTGACTGGAGCAATACTTTTGAGGCATTATTCGTGATGTCTAACAGAATGTACGCCCGATGGCTGAGCCACATACGTCAGCAAGGCAAAGGCTACGGAAAGCATATAAATTTTCCCTCTGTCTCGTTATAGCATAGAATTGTTCCGCTTTCCACCACAAAGTGTCACCACGTTAAGCATTGCTCGTGGCGCTTCCAAGCCTAGTATTGGTACTCCTCGTTAGCAAATCCAGGTGGGGCAGTTGGCGTGGCTCTAACGGGGGGCATACAGTTTGTTGGGATGTGCAGTTTATAAGCGTGGTATATGGCCCATCAGAATGTATTTCTGACACCTACATGATTTGATTACGAGGCTGCTTACCTGCAGACGCTTTGCTCGACAGGGGACAGTCCCTGCGGCTGTCCAGGGCACCGGAGAGACTGCATCAGTCCAGCGCTTTACACACTAACAATTGTCTAGAGACACTCACATGGGTCATATCAGCTAGTAAGCACCAGCCGGGTTGCGTGCTCGCCTTGGTTTGTGCTCAGTTGTACAACTTTCTGCAGACAAATGCTAGTAGGTGTGGATATCCTGCATGGTTGGGAGGGTCCCCGTTCACCTCCAAAGCATTTACGTTAATGGTATGAAGGTTGGCTGGTGGCGATGAGAGCTTGAAAGCGCGTTTGCCCCTTGCGGAGTGGTTTCAGACGAGAACCGGCTGTGCGCTGCGTTGGATCTGCACTGCACGAATCAGACGGTGAGCGATCCCTCAATACAAGTTTCGCAAGGGATGATGCTGTGCTTTTTGAGTTAATTAGAGCTCACCCGGAATCCGGTAGCGGCATACGCGTGCATGGAGCAAAGGGGGCGGTCACAGCAAGCATGCTAATGTTGTGTCTCATGTGTTGCTGGGTTGTGTCTGTGAACAACGGCCCTCGTGCAGTGCTTGGTGGAGCAAGTTTACATGATATGATGTTCGTATAGCGGCAGCTGATATCGCCTGCATGACGCCCAAGCAGAAGTGCCGCGTCTCAGGAAGTACGGTTGACTTTCAGATAAGATAAATGGGCAGGGGCGGGGGCAAATGGTAGTTTGGAGATGAAGTGTGGGCTGTTGGGCTTTCACGCATTGCTGCTGACACGATCGCTCTCTGGATGTCCCTGGAGATCTCGTACCTTACCATTTGAAGTTGTAAACAACATTAGTACTCCTGCCGTTTCAGTTGCAGGAGTGCAATGGGTGTGCAAGCGGTGCTTGCAACAGGCAGTACGCGGCCTACTTGGTCTGTATTGTTGCCACTGTCTTTAATCCCAACGCGTTCCAGTGCGTCGATTCGGAGGATACGTTTCTTGGCAGTTTATTAGGGAAGCGCAGCTAAACGATCCAAACTCCCCATTCCTTGGTATTGGAATTTTGCATCAAGTTTAGTGCTCTGGAGGATGACATGGGCACAAATCATGCACATGCATCTGGAGCGCGCGAGGCAGGCCTGCCTTTTGAAGGATACAAAGTGATGCTGAATAGGGAGTAAGCTCTCAAACAGTGCATTCCAGGCATCCGCTGACCCCGTTCGTTTGCTGTGGGATTCCACGTATTCCCCGAGTGGAGGACAGTGGCAGATTAATGGCGAAGCGGTGCCATTGCCCTCGCGACATGGTCGCTTCACTGCGAAAGCGTGTGCTACTTCGCATGTGAGTAGCAACTCTGCAATGAATCTATTGCTAATGCATACAAATGAGCACAAGTAGAGGCTCTGCAAGTCTGGAATGCATCAGAAAGTGCGTTGAATTCTTACCTATGTACACACTTTTTAGTTAGTGCCCATACGAGCTTAATATCTTGCTGACCCGCTGCATTCTTTCGGTGTATACACGGTGTAGTCGGGGGCGCCTGAGGAATAACCGGCATTTCCACTCAACTGGCTGGGTCACCTACATTGATGACGTCTAAAGGTGAGGTCCCACTGCAGACCACGGGGAGGGTTGCGCAATAGAAAGTATGTTCGGGGAATATGCTCCGTTTATGGCTTAGAAAGACTTGGGGAATAGAGCGTTTCGCGATTATCGCGATAGCGGTAACATGTCGATGTTGTTACAAGCTGGAAACGAGTATAGAGCGTTGCAGACACATCAATCACCAAAGCCGCTATTTTCGGTGTCTTGGGACAGGCGGGAGCCGAAACGTTCCTGATGAAGGCTGAGGAGCAACATGCGGCGAGGGCATTAGAAGCATCTGGCGTGTCAGTGCGTACGTTTGGTACCTCGGCTGTGACAACCGTCGATGGTTCAGATATGACACAGGTACGGCTCGCCCTTCGTTACGCATGCGCAGTTAGAGACGCACTTTAGTGCAGAATGAGTTATGCATTTTCTTAAAATCAAGCGCGTACACAGCACGGAACAAGGCTTACACTGGCAGTCGCTCTCGGGCTTTGGTGGGGGGGGACTGCACATGGTGGTTACACTGAAATGGCATGCATCAGGAGGTACGAGCAGCGTCTGATGCAGTCACGGTGACAGTGTTGGAACTACTGCAAAGTGCACAACGTTTTTGCTTCTTTGCAATAATATTTTTTATCCAGATTCCCCAACCTGCAACACTTCTAAGCGAACAAAAGCGGCGAGGGTAGCTCCTTTTGACCATGACTATTTGGTGCTCCTGCCACGTCAACAGCCGTTCGTGCCACTACATTGAAACTAGTCTGGCCTACTCGCTCTCCTACCGTGTTTTTCACAGCAGTAGTGTTGCTAACGGATGAAACACCGGAATTTGCTGGCAGGAAGGCGGCATTATACACCAGGAAGTATGATTGACATCTGCAGCGTGCACATGAACCGCTCGGTGGATACACGCAGACGAAAGGCATGGTCTTTCGAGAATCCGCAGGTGCCATTAGATGGACACACAATAATAGAATGCATAGTCTTTATATTATTGGCGCGAGTCTGTTAGGTTCCAGATTAGCTCTGGAACCTAACCGACGTGAAATGATGATTGCTGCCGCACATCTCGGACTACGATTTTTTCTCGGCGCTGCCATGAGGCAGTGCTTGCATTATAGTGGGGTCATTTGGGCGGCATATTCTCGATTAGGAGGCAGACGGGCGATTCATAGCAGTGCTGGAATTGCACGCATCAGGCAGTAAGTTCGCATTCAAGCACAAGCAATTTGGGAACACGCAAAAACATATGGCTGACCCGGAAAGCCTATCAGTAATGGCGTATTGAAAGAATTCGGGGAAGCAAACATGCTAGGGCTGTGCTGCATACCCCCCCATATGGATAAAGCATAGCATGATTCTCCTCCGAATGCATGTTTGAAGAATAGACCATTAATTCAGTCGGTGTCACGAACTAGAAAGTAAGCTTGATCGTCTATTAAGGTGCCAGAGGCGTCCAAAAGAGGCAACTGAGAACTCCAGGTGTCTTCCGGCAATATCAGGAACATTTGATCAAATTTAGAAGTGTGTTGTACGCAGTTTTGTAACTGTAGCCTCGTGTCACATGCATCCTGCATGCCTGCCAGCTTAATGTCTTGAGAGGGTTTGGTCTGCCAAAGCCGAGGGAGGTTATGAGCGGGACATTGCCGCGTAGCGTAAGCTTTGTGGAGAAGAACGTGCGCATGAACACCAGATAGCTCCCACAAACGGCCATGCATAGCCACCAACGATATAATGCGCCTACCATCAAAATCGTCGTTGCAGCCCAGATAGGCCATGCGCTAATCCTTGGAGAATGCGTCTAACGTCTAGCAGATGATTTTTGCTGCATTATCCAAGTGCATGCGGCCGCAACTGCCCATCAATCAAGCGTTTATCGCACGGTTGAGGACTAGGACAAGGTGATTTCTGAGCAAGAGCGGGGAATTTATGCAATAGGCAGTAAGAAGGACCGCTAGACCATGCATGCCTACAGTTCATACATGGTGCGTAGCACCTGCTAGAGTCCTAGAGGTGGTGGAGCTGTCTTTAGTGCCTTTTTATGCATCTTGGAAGTGCGAGTGCCCCATTAGCCTTTGTATTTTGCCGTTCGCTGTCCTAGGCGCGCCACTTACTGTGAATTTTTGTCCCGCAATTTTCGCGGTCTACAGCGCAAAAAGGGAGACCATACGGACTCGGGCTAACGAAGGAGCCGCCAGGTTGGTTCATGGTGGTTTAAGGGTTGTATTCGCCAGATGGTGCGGTTAATGCCTACGCTGGAAGGCGAGGATGCTGTACCAATAAGAACAGGTTTTCTAAAGAGTATCTGTATGTGGTTGCATTCGTTCACAAGAAAGGGAAGATACCGCATTACATCGACGAGGTGTTGTTTTAACGCCCACAGAGGTAGTCGACGTGTATTGATCATTTGTGGATGTGATACTTTGGCATTTGGTACAGGAGGTATGTAACAAAATAGTGTGGCTGCTAAGCATTTCGCGGATGTACTTGACGGTGTTACAAGAGTGTCATACGATGAAAGCTGCAGCCGAAGTATAGAACCCCAATATGCCAGGTTTTCGCGACAACTAGAAAATCCTGCGCCTTGCAAAGAGCATTTGGAAAGGCTAGATGGCGTCCACCGTACGAACGGTGAGACCGGCGGATAAAGGAAGAGATGCTCGCTTTGCCGCCAGGTGGTTACGGGCTACCGGGGAGGCGGCACTAAAACTTTAGAGGGAACAATATATCCTACCAAAGGAGGTATGCCACGCCTTAATGTCACGTTAGTAGGAATGCTCAGCCCAACTGTCGTAGCCGCTGTTTGTTGCGGCGCCCCAACCGTGTGGTAGGGCCTGCCCTGCAGATACACTTATGTTGGAGTAACCCATCACGACTAGCGCCAAGCAGTTTTTGCTTTTCGTTATTGCTTGTGGATATGTGGCTCATGAATAAGGTGCTGGGTTTGGCGATGCAGATATGCCATCAAATAGGCAGTATGTCTACCTTTCAGGCTACTTCTACGGCGTCCTGGATGCACATAGGCTAATTGCTTTTCAGTCCATGCATTTGGGCTGGGGCCTGCAGTTTGTCATACGCCTGTGAATAGTGGCTCGGAAGAAACAGAAATGCTGCAGCACGTCGGGAGAAGGCGTTGTCAAAGAGGCGTCTTAACAAAACGCAGCTCTGAGCTTAGTCTGGAGCCTTAACCGATTATGAGCTCAAACTAGAAGTCGCCTGAAACTGTTGGGAATGCCTGCCGAATGGAATTGTTGAATTCCGTGCCGACAGATGGTATGCTGGATGCTTACGTATTGAACATCCGGTGTGCCTTTGAGCGTCAGAGGAAGGCTGCCGCATCCCCTTCAGGCCGGCACTGGGACCCGTTATGCAGCGAAGATGGCAGGTGGGCAGAAAAGCACTTTACGTCGTCTCTGACGGAGAGAGACCGAATGCTGCCTACGAAGGTATTAAGAGGCCAAAACACGTAGGGCGCCGCAATATTGTGGCCTCTCGATCAAAAGGCAGTACGGATGCCCAACGCACAGTTGGTGAACAACTCTGGCAACAGGATAGCTAAAAAAAGGCTGTAGTGTCAGGCGGTTCCTGATTTCGGAAAATGGTAGGGATGGACCCCATTTAAGGTGTGCATGATCCCGGATCTTTGAATTAAAAAATGAAACAACAATTCTGTGTTCTTCACCTACTGTATCACGCATCAGGCAGTGCGTCAGGCCATGCGAGTTTAGCGGAGAATAAAGATGCTAGCAAATATGTGAGGACGCATATAGTAGCGAAAGAAAAAACCAAGCTTGGTCTTCTGAGGAAGAACTACCGGCACCTCTGTGCGATGGCATGCTGTGGGTTGCAGGCTGTACGACCTAAATACTCGAACAGAATGAACTGAAGGGACAGTTGAGAAGATTGAGTGTTTATCCGTCTGCGTGCGACTAGAGCAGTAAATGCTTGTTTGTAGAACACGCCAAATGCGGACGTTAGGCCGGTTCTTTTTACGAACTGCTGCATTGGCCGTCGGTACAGGAAGTATGCAGCAAAGCACTGTTGTTTATCAACGCCCTCCGGGGTTTCGCGATGATGCTGCAAGGCTGTCATGTGTTCAAAGGTGCTACTGGTCTCTAAGCAGTTATATGGCACTGCCCCAAAAACCTCCGAAGGTCTTCAGGAGAAATTTGCAAGACTGTGCAATCAATACAGGACAGAGGCGGTGGCGACGGCTAAGGAGCCAGCTTGGTTCTAGGCAACACGCAACCAGGCGGTACGCTTCATGTATAGTCTATGCCGCAAAGCAGTGCTTTCCGTGAGATGGGAAATTGGATGCCGTTGCTCAGACACCAGGAGCCTGCTACCATTGTGAACAAGACCTTGGCACTACTCTTTGTTGTTTTTGTGTGTGTGCCACAGTAATGCTGATCATTTAGAGCGGTTCCGCGTTATAAGCGTCGTGATCTAAGCCTAGTCCAGGTGATGAGAGAGAAAATGATCAGCAGATTCTCCAGCGTTTGGTGTGAGGTACACAAGGCAGTACGCGCCAATCTGTGGACGTTCACGATTGGTTGGTTCTCAAATGTACCAGCTGGGGTTCGTACGCCTTTGGCAACCTATTTCTCGCCTTTTTCTGCACTGAAGGAGTCACTACTTGCGGACATATTTATTGAGCTCCTGGAGAGTATATTTGACACGGGGCCCTCGCTGTCTAATGGAAGCATCATCGCTCAGGAAGTGTGCTAGAGCTAGCATGAATATACACAAACGGATTTTTATAAATGCTTGGATTGCCGATGATTGCCAAGGATATCATGATACGTTAAGACTGCTCCGGAGGGCGCGCGTACAGCTAGAATCCAGGAACCACATAATTCAACTGTTTGGTTTGTTGAAACTGCTCGATCACAGCAATTGATGCGCCTGGACAGGAAGGGCGAAGCTGACAGATATTCACAGCTATGCATAATAAAGGGAAGTCAGCTTGTTGGTTGGTGGAGGCGGCAGCCACTAAGCGGTGATTTGTGTCAACCGTTCAGTACTATTGACAGCCAGCTGTATTATGCAGAAACGTAGTTGTTTTGCTGGGGCCAACACTGGCAAAGGTTCGCAGCTGGCTATAACGGGATCAACAGGAATTTTGTAATTGTTCATCGGGTAGCAGCAAAAGATCGGGAAGCTTCTTGATCTGTGTGTGGCAGCGGAGTAACGCAAAAAAGAGGAATCTCGTCTTGGAGGGTGTCGAGGAATCCTGGAAAGACGGCGTTGGTTCAGTCCGAGCTTGCGCATATTCGGAGCATGTAGAGAGGGGACGTTCCCGTGCTGCCATATGCGTGTATGTACCATACAGAGTCCGATATCAAAAGTGAATATATTAGGGTGCATATGTGCAACGTGCTACGCTATGGAAGGCTGGAGTGACTACGCGGTGATTTGTGTCAACCCTCTGGTACTACGTACAGCCAAACATGTCATGTGTAATGGTATTTGCTTTAGAGAGGCCGCGGGCTACCACGCGCCCAACGCGAATTGTGTTATTATTCGTGGCGTTGCCATAGAAGATCGAGCAACAGGTAGGTCATTGCGTGGCTGCAGGGTGACACAAGAAAAAGGGAGCTCTTCTTGCATGCTTGTACTTCCGGGCTCACAGAACCAGCGCACCAGTTTTCTATCTCTACTAGGTATAATTTGTGAAGACATTACTAGATCAGGCTTGAGCCCGGCGTCGCTAGGCAAGATGCTCATAGCGTTCTAACACAGAAGGCAGAATCCAACGCAAAACAGGCCTACTGCTGAGATGCACGTGATGGTTTCTGTACGCCTTTAACGTCCTCGATAATCGTTGAGCATCAAACGCGAATCGCTGGACAAGGTAGACAAGCACTTCGCCCGGCGCATCGTCCTGCAAGTGCCATCATGCCTGTTCCTGGTTTCGCTGCTCTAACCCAATCCCTTCTTCCGATGAGAGTATACAATATATTCGGGGG